>BSBK01015206.1:0-95000 GCA_027943335.1 Chamaecyparis obtusa
ACAGGCTGCCAGTATACCCTCAGATGGATTTTAGGAATGGTTAACTTCAAATGTTATGAGGTCTTAGGGTGACTGGACCAACTATAGGGACAAGACTGCCATTTTCTGCTTCTGGCTCTGCAAAATCAAGGTGGGTGCACCTAACCTAGTATAAAATATGATTCATACACCAAGAACTAGGCTTGAATAACAGATAATAGGATAGTAAGAAAGTGCTAAGTGTTAACCACACACTCATTGAATCTTCATTAATGGGTAGAACCACATACAACCAAATACTGAAAACTTAAGGAATGGTTCTTAATTTATGGTTTTGAGATCATAGCAACAACAATCAGTATTTGTTGATAATGAGATAATCATTTAGGCTAGTGCCTCATCCATTGGGAAAGATCTCCTAGAACAAGAATGCTACACACACCAGACAATAGCTGAGATTCAAAACCATAAACACACCTACAATCCCCTTTGCTACTTTATCTTTACATAAACAATTAGATAGATTAATGTCCCATCTAAAGCATCATTTCATCTAATCCTGGATTAGAATTTAGGAATGGATACATACACATAAAATAATATGTAGAGAACTAGAAAGTTCAGAACCTATCTAAGTTGACACAAAGGAGAGATAAGAGTCATGTATATTTATTAAGTATGAAGAATCCTTAAGTATAAACAATCAAACCAGAGGAGTCAAGCTTGCAAATTACAGCTTAGACCTACACTTTTTCTCTATCATCAAAAAAATACCAAATGCCAAAATATTACAATCCTGACTGGGCAGAAGACTCACAATTGGAAAAGTTTTTAAAATCTAACTCCCAATAATTCAAAATGATCATAAAAAATCCTTTTATACCAGGGTTTCAATGCAAGCATACGATCATTTCAAATTCAAAATCCACCTAACCCCCTCAAGGAGTAAACACAGACAAGACAGGGACTAAACCACAACATGTAAGCTCAAATAGTAAAAAAATAACAGTCAACTAGCTCTGTACTGGTCCAAGTACCGAATCATCATCAAACCCCCAAGGAATCTGGCCAAATTGACCCTTGCAATACTTCAGGGTACTGTTTCATTTATTCCTTTGCAATGATCATGGTGACCAGGATCACATTGGATCGGTGGAGAAGATTAGTTTCACCAACTCAAGCCCCTTTTTGTCATCAATTTTAGTCCTTTGTAGTTGCTGGAAACATCTCTGAGATTCAAATTCAAACTGCAACGGCTAAGTCCTAGTGCCAGCAGGACATCGGCGGTCATGATTCGATCAGAGATTGGTAGTTAAGTCCTGACCGTAGATCCTTATCTTTCCTGGGCTTTGCAATTCTAACTCATCCAGGCACCTCAGGTTTCATTCAGTGAGCTGGTGACAAAGTCTTTCTTAGTTGCAGAATGAAAAACTTAACTCTGGTTAAACTCTGCAAACACACGACTACATGTGTTGAAAATGCCACTTTAGTCATCTGGCGAACTGGAGACAAAAGCATTTCCCCAGTTCGTGGAAAATATCCTACCTCCGCTAAAGAACTTAGCAACCTCACAACTGCCCTTCGCTGAATCACCAGACCAACTAGCGAATCTCCAAATCATCTCACGAACCTACGACAAGAAGGAAATTATCAGGCCGCTAGATCTTTATCCACTCTTCCATTAACTCCGCAACTGCGACACATGATGCCACCTTTTGCCATGCCCTCAACTTGGGCCCACCATATGCCACATGTCACGCCATCACTTGCTGCAACCACTGAGTCACCTTTGCCATAGGACCCATGCTCTGCAAGCCTTCAAAATCAAACGGTGGGTGCATGATTGCAACGGGTCTGACATCTCCCATGAGATCATGCGCCAACCACTAGATCTGCCACACCATCCTCTCCACTAAATCACTCAGGCCCACTGCAAACAAAACCCTCGGCATCAAATCAGACGGTGGGCGCATGATCGCAAGGGGAAAGAATATTCTTTACGATCGCATGCCAACCGTAGATTAAAATCATTAACATAAGCCCCACTGAGATACTACCACATCATCACACAGACCAACAAGAAGACAGCACATCACCATCTTCTCAGCATCTCCTAAGCCCACTGATGAAACACCATCACACCGCCATGGACACGTGTCGACCGGCTCACATGATCGCGTAGCCAAAAACTGGGCTATGCGATCATGCGATAGCCAACCCAAAGCTGCCACATCACCACCTCTGGGACCACAGAACAACAACCACCAACCGCGAAGAGTCGGGACCCATGCAGATAGATGGCAAGTAGTCACATGATCACATGTAAGAAAAGTTTGACATGCGGCCATGCGACAGCCAATAAGGATATGCCATCTGTCACCCCTCTAACACTGGGGCCCACTTCACTGAAGCAACGCTTGGAACAAATAAAATCAACGGTAGGTGCATGATCGCATGGGGAAAGAATATTCCATGTGATCACACACCGACCGTTGATCTCCTCCCTCTGCCGCTTTGAAGAAACTGGCCCCACATCATCGCACTTGCACGCTTAAGACAAAGAAGACCGCTAGGTAGCATAATAGGACTGGGACCCACCATTCGATCAGATTTCAGCAGTTAAGACATAGTTGAAAACACACAAAGTTTTCGACACGAAAAGACAAGTGCAAAAAAGCTTAAGGTAAAGGGTCAAAAACAATGCAGGTTTTCAGAAAAAGATCGAAAACACACAGGAATAAAGATAGACTGAAAGGTAAATAAGGAAGTTGAAAACATCATGGGTTTTCAAAAATACTGCAGGTTTTCGACACTGTGGCAGAAATTTAAAGTTTGCTCCCGCGAACCATAGAATTTCAATAACTTTCTAGGTTTTGCACATTAGGAGATGCAGTTTGGACTAAGGCAAGGTGACGACAATAAAGATCACAAGGTAGGACACTTAACAAAAAGATGCAGGGGAGAGGCCAATCTTACAAGATTTTGCAATGACTGGAAAAATGGCCTAACAGTGGCTCTTTCTGGGGACATGTATCTCCTGTAGATATAATGAAGAAATAGAATCTACTGAAAGAGCAGACCAAATAATTTCAAACCAAAAACAACCCTAAGAGACCTAGGGAAGAATCCTAACTACTCTGCACATGGAAAAAGATACTTCAAGAGAAGTAAAACTTTAGGAATTGTCCATGAACAGGCAATTCCAAAGTGCCACCAGTTAGATCTTTCAGAATATATGAATCAACTCCCCACTTACTCTCAATGAGATAAGGGCCCAAACAAATAGGATCAAACTTACCATGCCATCCCTTATCCTCCAATTTGGCATTCCACATCAGGACAAGATCACCAGCCTCAAAAATCCTTTGAGTGGCCCTTTTATCAAATAAGCTCTTACACTGTGTCTGAAGTGTTTCATTTCTTTCATGTGCATCTCTTCTTACCTCCTCCAACTAGATTAACTCATCCATCCTTAGTCTCATTTCATCATCTAAGTCTTCATCATATGCCTGGATGAATTTATACATTTGCAATAGATTGTTCTGAGGTAACCTAGCTCCAATCCTGTATACCAGGTCAAATGGGGCACAACCTATGGCTTTCTTTATAGTCACTCTGTCAGCCCACAATGCCCACCATAACTTTGAGTTCCATGCTTTCTTATTTCTGTCCAATACTCTTTTGAGAATCTTGATAAGGCTTTTATTATTGGATTCTGCCTGGCCATTTCCTTGTGGATGGTATGGGGAAGAAAATGAAATGTGTATCCCATAATTCTTACAAAAATCATCAAACTCCTAAGATCTAAAACACATCGCATTGTCTACCACTATTGTTTCTGGACATCCAAACCTAGTGAGAATATTCTGCATTACAAAATCAATTACCACTTTACTAGTAGCCCTTCTAGTGGGAATAGCTTCAACCCATTTAGTAAAATAGTTTGTCGCCACTAGTATGTATGAATGTCCACCACTAGACTTGTTTGGAATTTCACCAATGAAATCAATACCCCACTTCTGAAAAGGAGACTGAACTGAGACTGGTCTGAGTGGCAAATTCCCACTAAATTTCAACTTTCCTGCAAACCTCTGGCATGCATCACACTTCCTCACAAACTGATGTGTATCCTTAAAAACTGTAGGCCACCAAAATCCAGACCTAAGAATCTTGTGGGCTATGGTCTTTTCCATATAGTGTCCTCCACACACACCTTGATGCATTTCTTCCAATAGAGTCTTAGATCTTTCATGGTCCACACATTTTAGCAATACTCCTTCATTGCTTCTCCACCACAACTCACCATGAATAATGGCATACCTTGCTGACTATAACTTGACAGTCCTCCTCTTATTTTCATTCATGTCAGGGGGGAGGAACAACATGTGCAAGTAATTGATGACATCTTTATACCAATCACAGTAATCCATATCACAAATATATGGCCTCTCTTCCTCCTCCAGCATATTCACATGATTAGCAATCAAATTACTTTGTGCCATCAACTTTGCAAGGCCTAGGCCTCTCACCAATTTTGTAATCTGAATATCAATATTAAATTCTTGGATCCTGTTGATCCATCTACATCTTTTTCTTGATACCTCTTGTTGCACCAATATGTCTTTAACAGCAGCACTAGGGACATAAGCAACCACCCTGGCTCCCACAAGATAACACCTAAAAGCCTTGACTTCTTTGACTAAGGCATAAGCCTATTTTTCAGTGATGTCATATTTTAGTTTTGCTGCATGTACAGATTTTCTGAAAAAGGATATGGGTTGCTCATATCCATCTAAATTCTTTTGTAATAAGACTAATGAAACCGTATGATAAGAAGCAAAAGAGAAAATCTGCATGGGCTTACCATAATCAGGGGTCCTTCAAATTGGGGCATCTTTAATGGCCTGTTTGATGCTTCTGAAAGATTCATCTACTTTTTCATTCCATTCTAACTTTGCATCTTTTTTCAACATCCTAGAGATAGGAATACAAATTTCTGCAAAATTTGTAACAAATCTTCTTAGAAAATTTACCTTCCCAAAGAAAGACTGTATTCCTTTAACATTTCTTGGTGGTGAAAGCCTATCTATTGCCATAACCCTTTCTGGATCAATTCTCACTCCATCCTTAGACACAATATGTCCTAAGAGCTTGCCTTCTATAACACCAAAAGAACACTTCTTTGGATTCAAAGAAATCCCATACTCTAGAGCTCTGATGAAAATCTTTTCAAGCTGTTCACAATGCTGATCCTCCTCTGAATATGCTGTAAGATCATCTTGGTATACCACTAAAAACTTGTTTATGAAATCAGCAAAAGCTACATCCATAGCCCTCTGAAAAGTTGCTCCTGCATTTGTCAGGCCAAATGGCATTCTAACATAAACATATGTTCCCCAAGGAGTGGTGAATGCAGTCTTGAATTGTCCTGACTCCTTGACCATGACCTGATTATATCCAAAGAAACCATCCATTATGGACATTAACTCTGACTCTGTGACTCTCTGCAACATATTTTCCATATTAGGGAAACCATAGTTGTCTTTCAAAGAATTGACATTCAAATTTCTAAAATCAACACACAGCCTAATGTCACCATTCTTTTTTCTAATTGGAACCAAGTTTGACACCCAAGTAGAATGTCTGACAGGCTTTATAATACCAGCATCCATCATCTTTTTGAGTTCATCTTGCATTTTTGGTGCCAAAGTAGGGTTCACAAGCCTTAATTTCTGCCTAAAGGGTTTAGTTCCTTCCTTTAATGGTATCTCATGTTGAAAGAGATCTTCTCTATATGCCTTCAAATCATCATAAGACCATGCAAAGACATGTCTGAATTTTTTGAGAAGATCAATCAGATTTCTTCTAGTTCTTTGAGATAAACATTTACCTATGTAAACATTCCTTGGTTCTTGGCTTGTCCCTAGATTTATTTCCTCCAAATCACTTACCCTATCAGCAAGTCTAGCTACACAAGCCCTCTCTTTATCATCAAATTCTCTCTCAAGAGAAACCAATCCCCTTGGGATCCTATTTGACTTCAATTGTAGTACCTCCTTCCCAAGGACACTTTCCTTTCCATTTCTGATGTCAACATAGGTACTGAAATCCATCTCCTGACCATCAAAGTGAGACTCACACTGCAAGAACCTCAATATATCCTGATCATCAGAGAATACTTGCCAATTCTCAACATTATCTGGAATAGAAGGCCTAGACTTACACTCAATTCTGGATATTCCCACAAAGGTAACATCTTCTAGCCTTAAGGCTATGTTTGCTAGTAAATCTACCATCCTGTTTTGGCTTCTATCCACCCAATCAATACCAAAGGCACTGAAACATTCAATTTCATCCCATACATCATTCCTATATTGTTTCAGCCTTTGGTTCTTAGATGCATATTTTGATCTAATCTGAGAAACTATTAACTCAGAATCACCAATCACCCTAAGATGTTTGATCCCATGTTTTGATGCTTGTCTCAAACCAATCAATAGGGCTTCATACTCTGCAACATTGTTTGTGCAAGAAAAAAGGAGAGTGAAAGAAAACTTAAAAGTCTTACCACTTGGGGATATTAATAACACTCTTGCTTCAGCACCTTCCTTAGAATTTGCTCCATCAAAATATAATGTCCATAAGACATTACCCTCTGCCATGTTACTCTCATCATCAGCCAAAAGGATAGGCTTGACCTTTTCTTGCATCTCATTCCTTTGAACATGGAATGAACCAATGTCAGTGTCAACAAAACAATTCATGCTATCCTTTTCATTTTCCTCAATCATATGTGGAGTTCTAGCTTCCCTTGACACCTTCACATTCTCTCCTTCAATGTCAAAAGTGGCAAAGGACAAGTCACATTGAATACTTCCTCCCATGGAGGCACTCCACTTTCTAGATAACAACATTCCATATTGAGGAGGAATGTCAACTACAAGAACACTCATAGTCAACTATTTGTTAGGAAATGCAGCTAATTTATAAGGCAGAGCCTTAATGGTACCAATAACCAGCACTTCTCTTGAGTCCATAGCTTGGCATCTCCCATGAGGTGTATCAACCTTCAATCCTAATGATTTCATGATCTCTACAGGCATGACAGTGTTTGATGCTTCAGAATCAATCATGCAGTTCTTCAATATTTTACCATCAATCCCAAGGGACAAAAAGAAAGGATCAACTGTCCCTACTTCATTGTTTACAACATTTGTATCGAAGAAGATTTGAGGGATCTTAGAAACAATTTCTTCACTCTTACTGTCGGGTGTATCTTCCAAGGAAGTCACATGTTTGTCATTTCTACTCATCTCTTGGATTCCTGTAGAAGAAACACCATTAACCCAATTTAAGGCCTTGACCTTGTGTTCTTCTATTCTCATCATTTCCAACAGTGGAACCTTGACAGTGATCTGTGAAAGCAACTTAGACATATCTATTGGAACATACTTCTGGCTATTCATGTCTTCATCAAAAATAGTGACAACTTTATCTTTTATGAAATCAGATTTGTCCTTGAGAGAGGATTCCTCTCCCTTCTGAAAGGCAAGAACAACCACATCTAATGTCTTTGCTTTGTTCTGAGGTGCTGTAACAGGCATAATTTTCTTTTTTATCTTCACTTGGTCTGCACCACAAGCACCCTTGCCTTTTTCTTCATGTTGTTGTACACTATTTTCTATCCTCTTGATGAACATACTGCCTGGTTTACTAGCTGCATTTCCAACTGTCCTATTTCTCAAGTTGTAGTTGCTTCTAGCTTGAGTGACCATGTCTGTAGTGATTTGAGCAATTTCTTCATCTAATGGTCTTCTTAAGAAACTTTCTCCTCACCCCTTACTGCACCACATCCAACATCATCAAACTCTTCTTCTTCTTCATCATCAGTAGAGTCAACTTCATCCCACACATGTGAAGAAGTCATACCACATCCTTCCTTATCATACTGCTCCTCACCTTCTTGATTATCAGGTAAATTCAAAGCAATGACACAATGCTTTGGACTATGAGGAGATTGAAAAATGACACACCATGGAACCTCATAAGCTAAATTCACTAAATTTCTCTGCAAAGGATCAGGGATCCTTCCATCAGGTCTTTCCTACTTGGTTGGGAAAATGGGCTTGCAATCTTTCCACTGAGTGTTGTAAGGATAATTCTGCATCCTTGGCTGTCTGCTAAAATTGTTTGGAGCTAACCTCTCCATAGTCACAGCCCTTTTGTTTCCCTTTTCTCCAAGCTTTAAACCTTCCAAAGCCTTTAAAATCTATTTTAGATTGTTATCCTCTTTGGGTTTAGAGTCAGCAGACCTTCCCATTTCTTTCTTACTCTGCATTTGAGGCCTGCAATCATCTCTTCTTCCTATCTTTCTTGATATTCTTCTATTGCTCTCTATGTTGATAGCCAATTTGTAAGCCTCCCCAAGACTTCTAGTGTTCTTATCCCTCAAGAGATATCCCATCTTTGCATCAAAGGCATTCAAGTATGTCACAAGACATACCTTGTCATCTAATCTGATAACCTGCAAGAGCCTATGCATAGCCTTTTGGAACCTTATGTTAAATTCAAGGACCTCTTCATTCTAATTCTTCTTTATGTTATTGAATTCATTTAGGATAAAACCCTCATTAGTCTTATCTCCATAATGTTCCTTGAAACAATTCTTGAATTCATTCCATGACCCTATACTAGCATGGGGTAATCCTCTAAACTGACCCTAGCATCCTCAATTAGGGATTGTACAAATAGCTTCATTATAACATCATTAGGCTCTACATTATAATCATCTATTACATCTATGAAATTTGTTAGGTGTTCTTCACATGTGATGACATTATTTCCAGTAAATTTAAGAAGCTTTTTTCTAATCTCATCAGGGATTACATTAGGATAGCCAAGAATACCAAATAAGGTAAGTTGTTTGTACCTTTCATGAATAGGAGCTCCATGTAGTGGATCGATTCCTTGAGATGTAGATGTCCTTGTGTTTGAACCATCAGGAACCTTGGTAGCACCCAGCACACCATTTTCTTGAGTTGCATTGTTACCATGATTTCCACCTTGTCCTAAAAAGGAAGCAGCAACATTTGAAGGTCCTGAAGTATGCTTGAGAATATCTATCTTCTTCCTAATTTCTGCAGCAGAAGCCTCCAACTCTACTTTCTCCATTTCTTTATCCAGTATTTCTTTCTTCCTTCTGGCTATCTCCAAATCTAAATCTAATCTCAGTCCTGGATCTAATATTCTATCAACAATAGCTTGTTCATTGATCTAAATCCCAACAGCCTTCTATTTTCCTTTATCCTTTGGCCTAGTTTCCTCATGTGTCCTTTGCACAATAGGCTATTCCTCTACCCTCTCAGGCTCTGGGACAAAATTAATTGCCTCTAAATCTAGTAACTACCTTTTTAGCTGATCAGCCCTTATCATGGCTTGTCTTACTTTATCTTCTTTGTTCTTTTCTCTTTGCTGCCTAATGGCAAGCTGCTCTTGAATTCTTCTTTCTAGTTCGTAGACCTCCTCAAAGATCTCTTCTGATTCAGGGAGTGTGGTTTGAGACTCATCATCTCCCACTTGAGTTTCATCTTCATACTGATTCAGTCCCAAGTCAACAGTAGCCTCTTCATATTTTGAATTGTCTTCTTCTTGACTAGGCCTGGCTTGGGTCTCCTGTCTAATATCTCTCTTGTTTCTCCAAGTCTGAGAAACACCTCTCCTTTTCTTTCCTCCCCTTGTCTGACTAGGCCTTGAAGTACTTGGAATACCTTCTTCCATTATGTCTTCAGAATGCTGCTTTCTCCAGGACCTAGTAGCTTTATAACTCATTCTGCAAAATAAATCACTGACCAGTACTGCTACCAAGATTTTTGAGTTGCCACCCAAGTCTATTGGGAATATTATAAGATGATTTCTTGACTTAAAAAATGCTCAAATGAGTTAAATAGACAAGGGACATGGATAACCCTATTTTCCAATAATGACCTACTGGTTATGATGAACATGCATAACACTTCCCCAGCAGAGTCGCCATCTTGTTGGTGTCAAAAATGACACTTATGCTCTAACAGGCTGCCAGTATACCCTCAGATGGATTTTAGGAAGGGTTAACTCCAAATGTTATGAGGTCTTAGGGTGACTGGACCAACTATAGGGACAAGACTGCCCTCTTCTGCTTCTGGCTCTGCAAAACCAAGGCGGGTGCACCTAACCTAGTATAAAATATGCTTCATACACCAAGAACTAGGCTTGAATAATAGATAATAGGATAGTAAGAAAGTGCTAAGTGTTAACCACACACTCATTGACTCTCCATTACTATGGGTAGAACCACATACAACCAAATACTGAAAAATTAAGGAATGGTTCTTAATTTATGCTTTTGAGATCATAACAACAACAATCAGTATTTGTTGATAATGAGATAATCATTTAGGTCAGTGCCTCATCCATTGGGCAAGATCTCCTAGAACAAGATTGCTATACACACTAGACAATAGCTGAGATTCAAAACCATAAACACACCTACAATCCCCTTTGCTACTTATAAGATATCCTTACATAGACAATTAGATAGATCTATGTCCCATCTAAAGCATCATTTCATCTAATCCTGGATTAGAACTTAAGAATGGATACATACACATAAAATAATATGCAGAGAACTAGAAAGTTCAGAACCTATCTAAGTTGACACAAAGGAGAGATAAGAGTCATGTATTTGTATTAAGTATGAAGAATCCTTAAGTATAAACAATCAAACTAGAGGAGTCAAGCTTGCAAATTATAGCTTAGACCTGCACTTTTTCTCTATCATCAACAAAATACCAAATGCCAAAATATTACAATCCTGACTGGACAGAAGACTCACAACCGAAAAAAGATTTTAAAATCTAACTCCCAATAATTCAAAATGATCATAAAAAATCCCTTTATACTAGGGTTACAATGCAAGCATACGATCATTTCAAATTCAAAATCCACCTAACCCCCTCAAGGAGTAAACACAGACAAGACAGGGACTGAACCACAGCATGTAAGCTCAAACAGTCAAAAAATAACAGTCAACTAGCCCTGTACTGGTCCAAGTACCGAATCGTCATCAAACCCCCAAGGAATCCAGCCAAACTAACCCTTGCAATACTTCAGGGTACTGTTTCATTTATTCCTTCACTGCAAGGCATTCCTCTGCAATGATCATGGCGACCAGGATCACATTGGATCGGCGGAGAAGATTAGTTTCACCAACTCAGGCCCCTTTTTGTCATCAATTTTAGTCCTTTGTAGTCACTGGAAACATCTCTAAGATTCAAATTCAAACTCCAACGGCTAAGTCTTGGTGCCAGTAGCACATCGGCGGTCCTGATTCGATCGGTGATCAGCAATTAAGTCCCGACTGTAGATCCTTATCTTTCCCGGGCTTCACAATTCTAACTCATCCAGGCACCTCGGGTTTCATTCAGCGAACTGGTGACAAAGCATTTCTTAGTCGCAGAATGAAAAACTTAACTCCGGTTAAACTCCGTGAACACACGACTACACATGTTTAAAATGCCACTTAATTCATCTGGTGAACTAGCAACAAAAGCATTTCACCAATTCGCAGAAAACATCTTGCCTCCGCTAAAGAACTTAGCAACCTCACGACCGCCCTTCACTGAATTGCCAGACCAACTAGCAAATCTCCAAATCATCTCACGAACCAGTGACAAGAAGGAAATTATCAGGCCGCTAGATCTTTATCCACTCTGCCATTAACTCCGCAACCACAACACATGATGCCACCTGTCGCCATGCCCTCAACCTGGGCCCGCCATACGCCACATGTCACGCCATCACTCGCTGCAACTACTGAGTCACCTCTACCACAGGACCCACGCTCTGCAAGCCTTCAAAATCAAACGGCGGGTGCATGATCACAAGGGGTCTGACATCTCCCATGAGATCATGCACCAATCACTAGATCTACCACACCATCCTCTCCGCTGAATCACTCGGGCCCACTGCAAACAAAACCCTCGGCATCAAATCGAACGGTGGGCACATGATCGCAAGAGGAAAGAATATTCCTTATGATTGCACGCCAACTGTAGATTAAAATCATTAACATAAGCCCCCCTGAGATACTGCCACATCATCACACGGACTAACAAGAAGACACCACATCACCATCTTCTCTGCATCTCTTGGGCCCACCGACAAAATGCCATCACACTATCATGGACATGTGTTGACCGGTCGCATGATCACATAGCCAAAAATTGGGCTATGCGATCATGTGACAGCCAACCCAAAGCTGCCACATCACCACCTCCGGGACCATGGAATAGCAACCACCAACCGCAAAGAGCTGGGACCCATGCGGACAGATGGCAAGCAGTCGCATGATCGCATGTCAGAAAAGTCTAACATGCGGCCATGCGACAGCCAATAAGGATATGCCATCTGTCACCCCTCTGACACTGGGCCCACTTCACCGAAGCAACGATTGAAACAAATAAGATCAATGGCAGGGGCATGATCACATGGGGAAAGAATATTCCATGTGATCACATGCCGACCATTGATCTCCTCCCTTTGCCGCTTTGAAGAAACTGGCCCCACATATCGCACTTGTGCGCTTAAGACAAAGAAGACTGCCAGGCAGCAGAAGAGGATTGGGACCCACCATCCGGTCGGATTTGTGCAATTAAGACATAGTTGAAAACACACAAAGTTTTCAGCACCAAAAGATAAGTGCAAAAACGCTTAAGGCAAAGGGTTGAAAACAACGCAGGTTTTTGGCAAAAGATTGAAAACACACAGGAATAATGACAGACCGAAAGGTAAACAAGGAAGCCGAAAACATCACGGGTTTTTGAAAACACTGCAGGTTTTTGACACTGTGGTAGAAATTTAAAGTTTGCTCCCGCGGACCATGAAATTTCAATAACTTTCTGGGTTTTGCACATTAGGAGATGCAGTTTGGACTAAAGCAAGGCGACGACAACAAAGAGCACAAGGCAGGACACTTAACAAAAACATGCAGGGGAGAGGCCAATCTCATGAGATTTTGCAGTGACTAGAAAAATGGCCTAACAGATCGCATAGCATGAAATTGGCTCATGCGAACATGCGACAAACCGTCAGCACTTGCCACCGTCAACTTCCAACCAGGAACCACCATGTCAGCGAGATCGAACAACTGGTGCCACATCAAACACGTTACAACCTTAGCTCTATTGACAACTTTCCACATTACCACTCCCTGACCAATGAAAATCACGCACACCAGCATCTCCATAGCACGTTGGACCCACTAAAAACAAGCCCCCTTAATCGGACGATCGGCATATGATCTCAACGGGGGAGAATATTCCTTGAGATCATACATCAACCGTAAATCTTGATACACGCTAGCCACCCTGCAAACCCCTCTAACAACGGCCCCATCGATAACTTCCATGTCGCCGCCACATCGACTAATCGGAAAATGCCACATCACCACCTACCACTGGGCTGAGGAACAAGTGTCAACCAATCGCATGATTGCATGTCAGAAAACTCTGACATGCGATCATGCCACAGCCAACCATAGGATGCCACATAACCGCCAGCGGGACCACTGCCCTCCCCTCCAATGAGCCCAGGACAAGAAGTAACTAGTCGCATGGTCACATGTCAGAAATTTTTGACATGCGATCATGCGACAACTAATCATTTTAAAGCCCTTGAAGACCTGGGCCCACCAACTGGTCGAACTTGCACAGTTAGCTAATGCCAACAAATAGAGCCGACAGGGATAGCCATGAAAGCTAGTACAAATCATCGCCTGCAAAAAACTTCTCAAGCTCAAAAATACATCTTATTTTTATAGACATTTTTCTATATTTGATAAACACAAACTCTAAAATTTTAACATTCAGCATTCATCCTTTATCATAAAATTAAATAATCTATCCTTTTTAAAACATTTATACATAAACAATTATACCAAATATCTATTTTATTTTACTCATTTTGAAAAATACTGTATATTACTATTGTTTTTCTTAAATGTATTTATTTAGATAAAAATATATAATTCTACTTCAACAATCACTATTCATTATTATTAACTTATTCATTCATTTCTAAATTCAGTTTTTGCTTATAATTTTATTTTCCGAGAATGTAATGTCGGCCTAGAAAAACCCATACAAACCTATAAGAGTAGATCACCTCAAAACTATCAAAAGCATTTATAATTTTGCAACCAATATTTCAGCTAAGAAAAAGTAGAAAAAGTTGCAGGGACAAGGTGCAATGGAAATTATTCCAGGTCTTCCAAATGAAATTAGGAGAGAGTGCTTGCTGAGAGTGCCATGCACTTCCCGCTACAAGCTAACTTCTTTATGTAAATCTTGGGAAAGTATTGTGACAAGTCCACTGTTTTATGAGAATAGAAAGAAATCTGGTGCGAGCCAGGAATTGATTATACTATCGGTATTTGTTAATAAAGATTACGAAATAAAGCTCTTCGACCCTCTCCAAAACTCTCTTGAAACGCTGCCCCACCTTCCTCTTCGTCATACATGTTTTTCTCACTGCGTTTTAGTCAATCACAAGTTGGTCGTCATGGGCTTTCATGACAGGGAAGAGTTACTTTTCGTCTATGATTTTCGTTACGGTATTCTCTTGCTTTCCTCATTAAGTCTGCTTATTTCTTTCATAAGATGAGAAATGGTTCAATTTTTCCTGATATGTTCAAATTATAATAATAAGTAATTCGCTCCTATTTTTTTGTTCCGAATCCAAAAACGAGCTATATTAAAAACCTAATATAATTTCACAATCTGACCAGTGCTTTACTTGGGCTGTTAATTTGATATTTCAGGAAAATGGAGGCGAGGTGCGGACCTTCCTGACAGACGAACTAATTTTGGGTGTTCGGTGGACTCGGGCAAAGGAATAATCTACATTGCTGGAGGGTATGGCATTTCACCCACAGAGGAACGAATTACAGCAGCCGTTTATAATGTAGAGGAGGAAAAGTGGGAATATCTTCCTCCCATGATTTGGAGGAATAATTACTACTGCCACAGTGCGTTTGCTGATAAAAAGTTGTATGTGGTGGGGCTAGCGTATGAGACGGCAGGTGTACAATGTTACGATCCTAACACAGGAATATGGAGACACGTTACTGCATTTAGTTTTAATGTTATTTGCCCTCCTCTACCGGCATTTGGACAATTATTCTTCGTTTGTGAAAGCAGCGTTGTAGAATTTGATTATGCGGAAAATCGATCCCATATATGTGGAACGCAGCTTCATCACTTGTCCTCAGTTGACGGCATGACAATGTGGCATGGCCAGATTGTTATATGCGGAAAAGATGTATTGGACGGTTATACAAGGATTTCTCTGTTTGAGCCTGGAAAAACGTGGAAGGAACAGAAGTGGGATCTCCTCAAAAGATGGTCTCCCACAATACTTGGCCACCTTTACAAATGCTGTGGAACGTTGACATTGTAAATGTTTTTCATCAGGCAGAAATCTGAATAAGTATTAGTAAGAAAGTAAGACTTATGATTTCGTTGACGGTTTGGACATGTTGCTGGTTTACATATTATTTGTGAAGACGCATGTTTACATAAGACTTTTAAACACTTTTTTGGGTTGTATCTTTTCTTTTTCCTATTCTCATAAGCTCATTAATTTTCATGGTAGCTGTAAAATTTGTTCACCTTCAAACTTGATTTCTAGGATGCTAGTTATTTGCCTGATCTTACTAAGAAAATCGTTTTCAGCTCTGACCTGGAATATTTGGGCTTTCCATTTCATTTTTTCCCTCCAATTGTGACATTTGTTCTGCAGCTTTGTGAAGTTTTCGGGACAAATATATATTCTCCTTTTCCTGGCTCTAAAAATTTAGATATGAGGTGAATATTTTGCAGATTTAAATTGTAAATCTCTTTTTCTCATTAAATACAAAGACAACCCTAACAACTGTTAGCTTTCGAATTTTAAGATTAAATCATGGCTATTGTTCCACAATTAGGGTTGCCAAAATTTCTTTCAACAAAAGTGTGCTATTGCTATCAATTTTTAGAGGTTTTTGAAAAAGAAATAGTTGTGTAAGGCTTCATAAGAAAAATTGGAAATTTGGTTTTTATTAGTTTACTTTATTTTAATTTCTTGCACTCTTTTTCATTCTGCTGACAGATCATGGAGTTTGATCTAAAACATCCATGTTAAAAATAATGACAATTGTTTTCATCTCTTGCACTCTTTCATCGTGAAAACAATAACACAATCAAAACAAGGAGCTTACTTTATATATATATTTTTTGTCAAACTCACCACCAAAAAGAGTATCGTAAGCATTCAAAAGTTATTTCTGTTCTTAAATCTATTGTATGCCATATTCTTGAAGCTCTGAATGCACTTTTCTTTTGTTAAATTCTAATAATTCCCAATTTTTTATTTCATTTTTTATCCATGCCTTCTTTGGAAAAGCATTCACGCTTGACCTAGTTCCAAATGTATTTTTTTGAAAAATTTTAGTTTGAATTTATCCTTTTTAAACCCTTAAATTAAGAGAGCTGAATCCATTGTAGACCAAGGAGTTTAGTTATCTATGGTGCATTTTAGAAGTTTCAACTAGCAGCATATTGTTGATGCATTTCTCCTGAAAATTTAAATCTTCACACATATGTAGAATCCTTTATCCTTTTAAGTGTCCAAAATAAAGGCAAATAATATCCACGGCTTATCCTTTTCTGTCTTTCCTATTTAACCTAGTACATAATGTTTTGTCATAATTCTAGTTGTTTTTATTAGTTTATTAAATATTTTATGGGCTCGTTTCTTTTACTATTTTTATCATTGCGGGGCTACATTTTAGATTTCAGTTTTCTGTTGGGTGGAGAGAAGACATATTTTTACTTGTTTCCACGTGAATAGCTTTTTTTTCGATGTCTCTTTTGCAATGAAAGACAATGTAGATCTGGGTCGTTTTGATCTATTTTAGAATGTCAGGTTCATTTACGACTTTGTGGCTTCAATACTTTGGGGTTGATAAAAATATCCTTGCAGGGAGGGAGTGCTAGAATCTTGAGTTTCCCAGATTGTGTTTACGGCACAGCGCAACAGCAAATTAAAAAAAAAAGAATGGTGATAATTTTTCTTCTTGGAACTACAAATTCAGGCTGCCATTAGTATATTTCAGCACTAAAAAAGGATGTTCCTAAGCACAACTTCTTATGCACCTCTCGATTATTTGAGGCTCAGGCTTAGCATTCCGGTTTCCCCTTAAACCTGTCACAAAATATAACATTTTACCTGTGTCATCCTTCAGTTGTTTCGCAGATTCGTACGCTTGCTCGGCCAAACTGCCTTCCGCTGTAACGCTTACAAACACACTATTCATCAGCAAAACCAGGGCTACTGCAACTTTAAACGCTCGGTAATCCATCGAATCTTCACACATAAATCGAAACTCTGCTGTTCTACGCTCGGTGTTACAACGATAATGCATATTCGATATTTGACCCACCAACTGGGTATTATATAGTTTGTTTATTTCACAAAAATTATTAAATACGATAAATTTTTAATATTTATGCGCTGGTAGCGTAACAAACATTTATTATTTAACAATTTGTTTTGGAAGACCGTTTTTCATTTCCCACAAATTCTACGGTTCATGTTAAATAGTTAGCTTTCTTTGTAACTGACATTATTTTAGTGGTACAAAATTTGTTTAATAGGATGAATTTTTAATATTTATATGATAGCAGAATCAGAAATATTTATTATTAAATCATATATACAGTTGTTTAGTTATAGATAAGCTAAATATTAAATGCATTTATATTAAGCACATTTAGAGATAAGCTTCAAATTATTAATTGTTTGTTAGAATAGAGACATTTCAAAAGATTTGTTAGTCATATTTAAAAAAATTATGTTAGCAAATTTAAAACAAAGTAATATACTGTTATTTGTCAGCATTTTAATATTTTAATATTTTTATTGAGTTAGCAATGTGCTACTATTTTCTAATAGAATAGACGGACACTTTTAAAGATTTGTTAGTCATATTTAAAATATTTATGCTATCAAATTTAAAGTAAAGTTTGAATGATTTAAAACTTTTATTTTAATATTTATAATTATTTCATGGTTGCATTTTTATGGCATGTGCTTGTAGTGGTGACTACCAGTTCAAATAGGATGCTTCTAGATATAAGAGAGAATACATATTCAAGTAGAGTTATACTTAAAGAAGCTTTTGTTATTGTTCATAATAATATTAGATTATGGGTATGACCCTTTGGTGAAATGGTGGGGCTTTTTGCCTGTAGAGCCAACAACCAAGGTTCAAATCCCCACAGGGCCGCTCTCTACCGTGTTAACAATTGAGAGCCCTTACCTTGACCCTTGGTGAATGAGTGGGGCTTCTTGCCTATAGAGCTTACAACCAAGGCTCAAAAATTTTAGGGTATGACCCTTTGGTGAAATGGTGGGGCTTCTTGCCTGTAGAGCCAACAACCAAAGTTCAAATCCCCACGGGGCCGCTCTCTACCGTGTTAACAATTGAGAGCCCTTACCTTGACCCTTGGTGAATGAGTGGGGCTTCTTGCCTATAGAACTTACAACCAAGGCTCAAAAATTTTTGTACATTTCGTTCTTTAAAATATTGTAAACCAATAATTTACTTTTCGAAGAGAATATGAAATGAATGGCGACCATTGCAAGCTTCCGCAAAAACACTAATGGCTTCCATGAGGAGAAAAGATACCAGAGATGGAAGGGAAAATGGCCCTCAAAAAGCAAGAAGGAAGTAGAGCAGAGAAGTCGATGGCCTCACATCCGGGAGAAGAATTGGAATGCAGACTGCGACAAGCAGGAAATCTCCCAGGTATGTCACTCTCATCAATACATTAGAACTCAACCATTCCAACATAATAAAATAGAGTTCCATCTGCATAGGGGATCCCATAACAAAATTCCTCAGTTTCGCGCCATAGTGAATAATCGGTCTTTTTTAAGTTTTCAAAAAATGGGTTCAACCCTGCATCAGGGAGAGACAATACTCTAAATCCCAACTTAATACCCATATTCCCAATGTCTTCAAGGGGTATTTCGATCAATCCTCCTCTACCAAAAAAAGCCTAGATGAACACTTATTGGAAGATTCATAGAAGAAGACTTGCCCTATTAGGGAACCTGAACTGGAATACCCAGAGTTGGGGAGCCTCTAAAAAATGGCTTCAGATTTGGAGACCAATCCACAAGGAAGATACCCGAAAGGGATTCAATGAAGCTCCATTGGACCAAGATGGAGAAGGCAATAGGGTAGATTCTTTACATATTGCAATGAAGAAGCTAGTATCAATAAGGGACCAAACTCCTTTGATCACCTTTCTAGAGGAAATGCTAGCTGAGAGGAAGCCATACCTCTTTAAATACGCAATCATTTGCAAATTCTGGGAAATCAACATGGAATATGGTGTATTCCACAATTGGGTATCTACAAACTAGTCAAATTCTGTCCATATTTACTCTTTAGATGATGAACTAGGATATTTTCTGGTCATTTTTGAGGATAAAATGTCTTGAGATAAGGTTTTCTGAAACAAAAAATGGTCCTAAAAATCGCAGGGTCTACATATGCAATACTGGACACCCAACTTCAATAGCAAGGATAATGTCATCAGGTTCATACCCAAGTGGATCACACTACAAAACTTACCTATGGAATATAGAGGAAAAGAGATCATTCATATCCTAGCTAATAAAATAGGAATTTATCTCAACCATCACATAGACTGCTCTTCTGCTTCTGTGAAGATATGTTTTCTTGCAAGTCTAGAACAGGAATTCCCTGCTTCACTTAAAATTATTTCAAAAAAGGGCAATTGGATTCAACTCATTACCCAAGGGGTTGAGAATCTTCCCATATCTGAGAAAAGACACCAGGAGATGGAGGTGGATAAAATAATCAGGGAGCTCCATTCAGGTTTGGCAAGAGATCAAGAAACTAATACCAATCTCTCATTTTCTCATCAAGAAATGGAGATGACCGAAGACTTACATTCAGAAGTTACAAAAGTATCAGAACAGTCACTGAACCACAATGTTTGAGGAGGCCATTCAAGCTGGGAAGAGTCAATGGTCTTGGAGTCTTTTATCCGAGTGTTAGGTTGGGTCATGGATAGGTTTGTAAAACAACCCCATCATCCTGGTCTTGCAATAACTTACCCAGACAAGGCTTCCAATAGTTACCAGGATACTCTTTCGATCAAGAGTCTTCAGGACCCAGCGCTCCCTCATATTTCTCCCTTGATTATGGGTTTTCGATGCTTTCCCAAATCATCTCCACTTTTTCCCTTGCATAAGGCCATTTCCTTAAAGCCTTTCAAGTTCAATCCTTTAACTTTACAGCAAATCATTCTTCAATGGGTATCGGAAGTCCAATTGGATTTGATAGAGGAAATAGAAGATCAAGTAATGAGTGAGGAGGAATCTTTAGATCGATCCCTGTAGCCAGTGGAGATGCTATTGGAGAAGTCAGCGTCATCTATTGATTTGGAAAAGGAAAACTTAAATGCAGAAGTAGCAACAGAAGAAGATGACATTCTTAAGATTAAGTTACGTGACCTCAAAGCCTCAACCAAAAAAAAAAGTTCGGCCACAACATCTTCTTCACCAACCTTTCAAGGGGTTAACCTTCAAACTCCTGATTCATCATCTTCTTCATACTGGGGGTGGAGAACATCCTACAGACTAAGACTAAGAACAAAAAGAGATGACTAAGTTGCTAGCCCCTCAAATGGAGAAAACCTCATCCACATTTAGAGTCAAAGGAGGGTTAATTAATCTCAAACCATTAGAAGCAAATATGGATCACCTTAGAATTAATAATCTATAATCAGACAGAGGTGTACTTTTTCAAGTGTATGAGGAAACACATATCTCCCCAAAACATCAAGCAGTTTATGATCTTTTTGGTGATACAACATTAGAACAACCAATCGGGGATACTCAGAAGTTAACATATGTGGAAAGGTTTCTAGATGAGGATTATATTGAGGATGAAGAAAGACTACTAGACATCTCAGTTCTCATCCAAGAAGAATCAGAGGAAGATCATCAGCAAGATTTTTCACCAAAATGCAACATCCTAGGACTTGTGCAATCTATTCAAGATTGTCACATGTATTGTGGAAAGATCAAAAAGAAGGGGAGAGGAAGGAAATCTAATGCATCACTCAGGAAGGAAGTTGGAGAGGAATTAGATCAAACCAAAATAACATTATACATTAATGTAGGGAAGGGGAAGTTCCTTCCCGAGTTGCAATGAGAATCATCTCCTGGAATATTAGGGGCCTCAATGCCCCTAACAAACAACGTTTGGTCAAACGTTGTATCATATCATCTAAAGAAAAACTAGTTCTACTTCAGGAAACAAAGATGGATAAAGAGAAATTGGAAATCTTTGCCAAGAATTTAGGAGATTGGAAGGCTCATAGTGTAGATGCAATAGGATCCTCAGGTGGCTTATCGGTCTTATGGAATTCCAGGTTTTCTTCTTTCATTTCAATGGATCATGGACCAAATTGGATAGCTGGGAACCTAATTAGCACCAAATCCAATTTAAATATTCATACAGTGAATGTATATGGCCCCATCTCACATAAGAAGAAGGTAGAATTATGGGCAGAAATCTCTAATTGCTTTGCTCAATGGCTAGAGGACAACTTTATAGTGGGGGGTGATTTCAATGCTATAGTTCATGCATCAGATAAATTAGGGGGATCTCTAAGAACCTCTCAGTCACTGAATGATTTCAGGGATTGGTTACAAAAAGAGAGTCTTATGGAGGTGGAGCTGCAAAATGGCTCCTTCACATGGTCAAACCGAAGAATGGGCATATGCAACATCTCAGAAAAACTAGATCATTTTCTATTTAAAGGAGACCTTACAGAATTCCCTTTTGACTTAAAAGCCTCTATCACTCCAATTTCAAGATCTGATCACTTCCCTATTCAACTTAACATTCTCAAGGCCAACAGACCCTCGGGATGTCCTTTTAAATTTGAAAATATGTGGCTTAAAGAGGAGAATTTCTTGGAGCTCATAGATGAATGGTGGAAGGATTTCAAAGTTGAGGGTTCTAAGTTATTTTGCTTTGTCTCCAAACTGAAATAGATCAAGAAAAACCTTCTCATATGGAATAGAACTCATTTTAACGACATCTTTGCATCAAAATTGGAGATTGAACAAAAATTGGAGAATCTGAATCTAAAAATAATGCAATCGGGATTGGACCATGACAGTTACTTAGAAGAAAAATCTCTCTTATGGGATTGGGAAGATATCCTAGCTAAAGAAGAAATATACTAGAAACAAAAATCTAGAGAGTCTTGGCTAGCTGAAGGAGACAAGAATACAAATTTTTTTCACTCAAGTACAAAATAGAGGAGAGGCATTAATAGGATTTCTCAACTCAAGGATGCTGCTAGCTCTATATTGGAGGATTAGAAGGAGATCATCAAAGAAATCACTAGATATTACTCTCAACTTCTCATTTGTTCTATCTCAACTCCCTTGGGGATTCAACAAGGGTTATTGAAAAACATCCCAAATATCATTATTGATGCAGATAATCAGATGCTATCCAGACCCTTTCAGGAAGAAGAAATCTAGCATACTATCTCCCAAATAGCTCCAGACAAAGCTCCAGGACTGGATGGCTTTCTTCCAAGCTTCTTCCTTCATTGCTGGAGCATTTTGGGCAAAGACCTCATTGATGCTTTGGAGGCCGCAAGAGCTTTAGGTAGATTTCTAACTGAAATCAACAATACTTTCATAGTATTAATACCTAAAAAGGAACAAGTCATTAATTTGGATGAATTCAGACCAATTTCTCTCTGTAACACAATTTACAAAATTCTCTCTAAAGCTCTAGCAAATAGACTAAAAAAGGTCTTAGTTAAACTAATTGGGGAGGAACAAACCGGTTTTGTCCCGAGTAGATCAATTCTAGATGGGATAATCATAGCCCAAGAAGTGATACATTCTATCCAGCATAATAAGCAATCCAGCATGATTATAAAATTGGATATCAAGAAGGCCTATGACAAGGTCAATTGGAGATTCTTGATTAAATGTATGGAGCGATTTGGGTTTTCTAAAGCATGGATCAATTTGATATTTTATTGTATTTCAACTCCTAAATTCTATGTCTTGGTAAATGGATCACCACAAGGCTTCTTTGAAGGCTCTAATGGCATCAGATAAGGAGATCCATTATCACCATTTTTATACATAATTATGGCTGAGGCATTAGGGAGAAGTATGATCAGTATGCAGGATCAAAACCTAATCAATGGCATTACAATATCCTCATCCATTCGACCAGTTACTCATCAATAATTTGTAGATGACATTATTCTCATGGGCCTGGGGAGTATCCAGGAAGCTAAGCAGATTTCCAAGATACTAGTGTTATTCCATTTTCTAGTCATTGCAAAATCTTGTGAAAATGGCCTGTTCCCTGCAAGTGTTTTGTTAAGTGTCCCGCTTTTCCTGCAATCTTAGTTTTAGCTTGCAAAGAAAGTCCTTAGTGTTTCATGGTGTGCGCTCCTGCCTTGTGCTCTTTATTGTCTCACCTAGCTCCAGTCCAAATTGCATCTCCTAATTCGCAAAACCCAGAAAATTATTGGAGTTTCAAGGTCTGCAAGAAACATTTTTAAAATCTGCCACAGTGTCGAAAACCCACAGTGTTTTCAAAAACCCATGATGTTTTTGGCTTCCCTGCTACCTTTTGGTCTGTCGTTAATCCTGTATGTTTTTGATCTTTTGCTAAAAACCCTCATTGTTTTCAACCTTTGCCTTCCAGCTTTTGTGCACTTGTCTTTTGGTGCCAAAAACTTTGTGTGTTTTCGACCTCGGTTTTAACTACGCAAGTCCGACTGGATGGTGGGTCTAGACTCTTCCTGATTGGTTGTCACATGGCTGCATGTCAGACTTTTCTAACATGTAATCATGCGACTGCTTGCCATGTGTCCCTGGGGCCCATTGGCAGAGTGGTGGTGGTTGCAGTTTGGTGGTCCCGCTTGCGATGATGTGGCAGTCTGGGGTTGGCTGTCGTATGATCACATAGCTTAGTTTTTGGTTATGCGATCATGCGACCACTTGCCACGTGTCCCTGGGGCTAGTGTTTTGGTGATGTGCTAAGTTCTGATTGGTTGCCAGTGTACCGAGGTGGCAGTGGTCTTGTTATGTTTTGGTTGGTTCGTGTGGTCTGATGTGGCAGTTTCTCAGTGCTGGCGTGTAAGGTTTGTGATTAGTCGATAGAGGATGAGATGGCAATCTTATTGCCTTGTCGCATGATTGCAAGGGCCATCTTTCAGCCTTGTGATCATGCGAGAAGGGTGTCATGGTGACTGGTAACGGTGGCAGTTATGTTGGTGGTTACAGTTTGTAGGTTGTCGCATGTTCGCATAGCCCATCTCCAGGCTATGCGATTATGCGACTAACCACCAGATGTCGCGGTTGTGGAGTTCCAGGTGGGCCCACAATGCGAGTCTTACCGACATGCCTTCTACTCATTGGTTGGCTACATCGGTGATGTGGTTTTTCTCAGAGGGGCTCGTGTCTTCAGTGCCTGAGCGTGTTTGATGTTCAGCGGTGACGTGCCAATCAGCAGGGTGATGGTTCGCGGGTTTTAGCATGTTCACATAGCTCGTCTCTGGACTGTGCGATCATGAGACAACTATTGTCATGGTGGTGGTTGCAGCAAGATAAAGGGGTGCGGGTGGTCACATATTTGCATAGCCCATCTCTGTGCTATGTGATCATGCGACCAGGCATAAGGTGAACCCATTTTCTTGTAGCAGTCAAGTTGTGACCATGCGATTGTGTGACTGAGGGCAAACGGTTTAGGAACATGAAGCCCGTGAAATGCATGATAACTGTTGAGATTCAGGTTTGAATTTCTAAGTGTTTCCAGTGACAAAGGGTACCATTTTTATGGAATTCAATGTAGAAATGACCCTGTTTGGTGAGAAGCGATTGGATTGTAGTTTGCAGTGTGGTCCAGGGTTCTTGACAGTTGATTGCAGAGGGAATTGTACCATGAGGAATGATTACAATCTTGGCTTGAGAAGTGTTTGCAGTTGGTTGATTAGACTGTTTTGAGCTTGCATGCTGTGGCTTGACCCTTGTCATGTCTGTGTTAATTCCTCATTGGGGTTAGGTGATTCTGAATTTTTTAGTTGGAAGTGATCATTATGCTTGCTTTGTAACCCTGGTATAAAGGGATTTTTGTGATCATTTTCGAGGGCATTGGGAGTTAGGTATTCAAACTTTTGGGTTGTCAGTCCTCTTCTCAGTCTGAATTGTAATGACTTGTTTGTCTTGATTTTTTTACTATTGAAAGAAAGTTGTAGGTCTAAGCTGTAGTTTGCAAGTAGGGTTCCTTTGGATGGATTGTATACATTGGAGGATTCTTCATACTTAATGCAGGCACATGATTCTCATCTCTCCCTTGTGTCAACGTAGATAAATTTTCAACTTTCTAGTTCACTGCATAACCTTTTTATGTATAGGTCTTCATTCTTGAGTTCTAATCCAGGATTAGATTAAATGATGCTTCAGATGGGACCTAGATTTATCTCTTGTCTATGTAGGGATATTCTGTAAGCAGTAGAGGAGATTGTAAATGTGTTTATGGCTTTAAATCTTAGATACATTCGGGTGTGTGTGTGGTCTTTCTAAGAAACCTTGCCCAATGGATGAGGCACTGGCCTAGATAAGTACTTCTTTGTTGACCTGTCTTGATTAAGGTTGTTATTATTCAAAAACATAAATTAAGAACCGTTCCTTAAGTTTTCAGCATTTGGTTCTGTAAGGTTCCTACCCATAGCAATGGAGAGTCAATGAGTGTGTGGTTAACATTCAGTACTTTCTTGCTATCCATTTATCTGTTATTCAAACCCAGTCTTTGGTGTGTGAAGTATAGTTTATACTGGGTGAGGTGCACCCACCTTGGTTTTGCAGAGCCAGAAGCAGAAGAGGGTAGTCTTGTCTCTAGAGTTGGTCCAGTTATCCTAAGACCTCATTACCTTTTGGAGCTAACCACCCCTAAAATCTATCTGAGGGTATACTAGCAGCCTATTAGAGCATAAGCATCATTTTGGATGCCAACAGGATGGCGAATCTACTGGGGAAGTGTTATACATGTTCATCTTAACTAGTAGGTCATCATTGGAAGAAACAGGGTTGTTCTTGTCCCTTGTCTCTCTAACTCATTTGAGTATTTCTAGAGTGAAGAAACTATATTGTAATATTCCTAATACACTTGGGAGGTGACTCGAACATCTCTAAAGCAGTGCTAGTCAGTATTTATTTTGCAGGATGAGTTATAGAGGTACCAGGTCTCGGAGAAAGAAGCATCTTGAAGATATAATGGAAGAAGGCATTCTAGGCACTTCTGGGCCTAATTAGACAAGGGGAGGAAAGAAGAGAAGAGGTGTTTCTCATACTTGGAGAAACAAGAAAGATACCAGACAAGAAATCCAAGCCAGGCCTAGTCAGGAAGAAAATAATTCAGAGTATGCAGAGGCTGTTGACTTGGGATTGAACCAGTATGAGGAAGAGTTTCAAGTGGGAGATGATGAGTCAGAGACCACACTCCCTGAATCAGAGGAGATCTTTGAGGAGGTCTATGAACTAGAAAGAAGAGTTCAAGAACAACTTTCCATTAGGAAGCAAAGAGAAAAGGACAAAGAAGATAAAGTAAGACAAGCCATGATAAGGGCTGATCAGCTAAAGAGGTAGTTACTGGATTTGGAGACAATTAATTTTGTCCAAGAGCCTGAAAGAGTAAATGAACAGCCCATTGTTCAAAAAATATCTGAAGAAACCAAACCAAGAGATAAAGGAAAATAGAAGGCTATTGGGATTCAAATCAGTGAACAAGTTATTGTGGATGGGACATCAGATCCAAGATTGAGATTAGATTCAGATTTGGAGATAACTAGAAGGAAGAAAGAAATATTGGATAAAGAACTAGAGAAAGTAGAGTTGGAGGCTTCTGCTGTAGAAATTAGAAAGAAGATAGATTTTCTCAAGCATGCTTCAGGACCTTCAAATATTGCTGCTTCCTTTTTGGGACAAGGTGGAACTCATGGTAACAATGCAACTCAAGCAAATGGTGTACCCGGTGCCGCTAGAGTTCCTGATGGTTCAAACACAAGGACATCTACATCTCAAGGAATGGATCCACTACATGGAGCTCCTATTCATGAAAGGTACAAACAACTTGTCTTCTTTGGTATTCTTGGTTATCCTAATGTAATCCTTGATGAAATTAGAAAGAAGCTTCCTAAATTTAATGGAAATAATGTCATCACATGTGAAGAACATCTAAAAAATTTCATAGATGTAATAGATGATTATAATGTAGAGCCTGATGATGTTATAATGAAGCTATTTGTACAATCCCTGATTGAGGATGCTAGGGATTGGTTTAGAGGGTTACCCCATGCTAGTATAGGGTCATGGAATGAATTTAAAAACTGTTTCAAGGAACACTATGGTGATAAGACTAATGAGGGTTTTATCTTGAATGAATTCAATAACATAAAGAAGAACTAGAATGAAGAGGTCCTGGAATTTAATATAAGATTCCAAAAGGCTATGAACAGGCTCCTACAGGTTATCAGACTAGATGAAAGGGTGTGTCTTGTGACATACTTGAATGCCTTTGATGCAAAAATGGGATACCTCTCGAGGGACAAGAACCCTAGAAATCTTGGGGAAGCTTATAAATTGGCCATCAACATAGAGAGCAAGAGAAGAATATCAGGAAAGATAGGAAGAAGATATGATTGCAGGCCTCAAATGCAGAGTAAGAAAGAAATGGGAAGGTCTGCTGACTCTAAACCCAAAGAGGATGACAATCTAAAACAAATTTTAAAGGCTTTGGAAGGTTTAAAGCTTGGAGAAAAGGGAAACAATAGAGCTATGACTATGGAGAGGTCAGCTCCAAACAATTTTAGTAGACAGCCAAGAATGCAAAATTACCCTTACAACACTCAGTGGAAAGATGGCAGGCCCATTCTCCCAACCAAGCAGGAAAGACCTGATGGAAGGATCCTTGATCCTTTGCAGAGAAATTCAATGAATTTAGCTGATGAGGTTCCATGGTGTGTCGTTTGTCAATCTCCTCATACTCCAGAGCATTGTGTCATTTCTTTGAATTTACCTGATAATCAAGAAGGTGAGGAGCAGTATGATAAGGAAGGATGTGGTATGACTTCTTCACATGCGTGGGATGAAGCTGACTCTACTGATGATGAAGAAGAAGAGTTTGATGATGTTGGATGTAGTACAGTGAGGGGTGAGGAGCAAGTTTCTTTAAGAAGACCATCAGATGAAGAAATTGTTCAGATCACTGCAAACATGGTTACTCAAGCTAGAAGCAATTATAACTTGAGGAACAGGACAATTGGAAATGCAACTGGTAAGCCAGGCAGTATGTTCATCAAGAGGACAAAAAATAGTCTACAACAACATGAAGAAAAGGGCAAGGGTGCCGATGATACTAACCAAGTGAAGGTAAAAAGGAAAATTATGCCTGCTACAGCGCCTGGGAATAAAGAAAAAACATCGAATGTTGTGGTCCCTATTTCTCAAAATGGAGAAGAATCTTCTCTCAAGAACAAGTCTGATCTGACAAAGGATAAGGTTGTCACTATTTTTGAGGAAGACATGAATAACCAAAAGTATGTTCCAATTGATATGTCCAAATTGCTTTCATAGATCACTGTCAAGGTTCCACTTTTGGAAATGATGAGAATAGAAGAACACAAGGTCAAGGCCTTGAATTGGGTGAATGGTGTTTCTTTTGCAAGAATCTAAGAAGTGAGTAGAGATGACAAACATGTGGCTTCCTTGGAAAACACACTCGACAGTAAGAGTGAAGAAATTATTTCTAAGATCCCTCAAATCTTCTTGGATACAAATATTGTAAATAATGCAGTAGGGACAGTTGATCCTTTCTTTTTGTCCCTTGTGATTGATGGTAAAATATTGAAGAATTGCATGATTGATTCTGGAGCATCAAACACTGTCCTGCCTGCAGAGATCATGAAATCATTAGGACTAAAGGTTGATACACCTCACGGGAGATGCCAAGCTATGGACTCAAGAGAAGTGCCAGTTATTGGTACCATCAAGGCTTTGCCTTATAAATTAGCTGCATTTCCCAACAAACAGTTGACTATGAGTGTTCTTGTAGTTGACATTCCTCCTCAATATGGAATGTTGTTATCTAGAAAGTGGAGTGCCTCCATGGGAGGAAGTATTCAATGTGACTTGTCCTTTGCCACTTTTGACATTGAAGGAGAGAGTGTGAAGGTGTTAAGGGAAGCCAGCACGCCGCATATGATTAAGGAAAATGAAAAGCATAGCATGAATTGTTTTGTTGACACTGACATTGGCTCATTCCAAGTCTAGAGGAATGAGATGCAGGAGAAGGTTAGGCCTATCCTTTTGGCCGATGATGAGAGTAACATGGCAGAGGGTAATGTCTTATGGACATTATATTTTGATGGAGCAAATTCTAGGGAAGGTGCTGGAGTAGGAGTGTTATTGGTGTCCCTAAGTGGTAATACTTTTAAGTTTTCTTTCACTCTCCTATTTTCTTGTACAAACAATGTTGCTGAATATGAGGCCCTATTGATTGGTTTGAGACAAGCATCAAAACATGGGATCAAACATCTTAGGGTAATTGGTGATTCTGAGTTAGTAATATCTTAGATTAGATCAAAGTATGCATCTAAGAATCAAAGGTTGAAACAGTATAGAAATGCTATATGGGATGAAATTGAGTGTTTTAGTGCTTTTGGAATTGATTGGGTGGATAGAAGCCAAAACAAGATGGCAGATTTACTAGCAAACATAGCTTTAAGGCCAGAGGATGTTACCTTTGCAGGAATATCTAGAATTGAGTGTAAGTCCAGGCCTTCTATCCTAGATAATGTTGAGAATTGGCAAGTATTTTCTGATGATCAGGATATATTGAGGTTCTTGCAGTGTGAGTCTCACTTTGATGGTCAGGAAATGGATTTTAGCACCTATGTAGACAACAAAGATGGAAAAGAGAGTGTCCTTGGGAAGGAAGTACTGCAATTGAAGTCAAATAGGATCCCAAGGGGATTGGTTTCTCTTGAGAGAGCATTTGATAATAAAGAGAGGGCTTGTGTAGCTAGACTTGCTGACAGGGTAAGTGATTTGGAGGAGGTGAATCTAGGGACAAGCCAAGAACCAAAGAACATTTACATAGGTAAATGTTTATCTCAAAGAACTAGAAGAAATCTGATTGATCTTCTCAAAAAATTCAGACATGTCTTTGCATGGTCTTATGAAGATTTGAAGGCATATAGAGAAGATCTCTTTCAACATGAGATACCATTAAAGGAAGGAACTAAACCTTTTAGGCATAAATTAAGGCCTGTGAACCCTACTTTGGCACCAAAAATGCAAGATGAACTTAAAAAGATGATGGATGCTGGCATTATCAAGCCTATCAGACATTCTACTTGGGTGTCAAATTTGGTTCTAGTCAAGAAAAAGAATGGTGACATTAGGTTGTGTGTTGATTTTAGAAATCTGAATGTCAATTCTTTGACAGACAACTATGGTCTCCTTAATATGGAAAACATGCTACAAAGAGTCACTAGATCGGAGTTGATGTCAATGATGGATGGTTTCTCTGGGTATAATCAGGTCATGGTCAAGGAGTCAGAACAATTCAAGACTGCATTCACTACTCCTTGGGGAACATATGTTTATGTTAGAATGCCATTTGGTCTGACAAATGCAGGAGCTACCTTCCAGAGAGCTATGGATGTGGCCTTTGCTGATTTCATAAATAAGTTTTTAGTGGTATATCAGGATGATCTCACGGCATATTCACAGAAGGAGGATTAGCATTGTGAACATCTTGAAAAGATTTTTATTAGAGCTCTGGAATACGAAATTTCTTTAAATCCAAAGAAATGTTTTTTTGGTGTGGTGGAAGGAAAGCTCTTAGGACATATTGTGTCCAAGGATGGAGTGAGAATTGATCCTAAAAGGGTTATGGAAATAGACAAGCTTTCACCACCAAGGAATGTTAAAGGAGTACAGTCTTTCTTTGGGCAAGTAAATTTTCTAAGAAGGTTTGTTACTAACTTTGTAGAAATTTGTATTCCCATCTCTGGAATGTTGAAGAAAAATGCAAAAGTAGAATGGAATGAAAAAGCAACTAAGTCTTTCAAGAATATCAAACAGGCCATCAAGGATGCCCCTATTTTAAGGACCCCTGATTATGGTAAACGCATGCAAATTTTCTCCTTTGCTTCTTATCATACAATTGCATCAGTCTTATTACAAAAGAATTTAGAAGGGTATGAACAACCCATATCCTTTTTTAGCAAATCCTTACATGCAGCAGAACTAAAGTATGATATCACTGAGAAATAGGCTTATGCCCTAGTCAAAGCAGTCAAGGCTTTTAGATGTTATCTTGTAGGAGCTAAGGTGGTTTCTTATATTCCTAATGTAGCTGTCAAGGATATTCTAGTGCAACAAGAGGTCTTAGGTAAAAGATGTAGATGGATCAACAGGATCCAAGAATTCAATATAGATATTTAGATTACAAAATTGGTAAGAGGCCTTGGTCTTGCAAATTTGATGGCACAGAGTAATTTGATTGCAAACCATGTGAACATGTTAGAGGAGGAAGAAAGGCCATATGTTAGTGATTTGGACTGTTGTGATTGGTACAGGGATATCATCAATTACTTGCAACAATTGTTTCTTCCCCCTGACATGAGTGAAAATAAGAAAAGGACTATCAAGCTAAAATCTGTGAGATATGCCATTATACATGGTGAGTTATGGTGGAAAAGCAATGAAGGTGTATTGCTAAAATGTTTAGACTAGGAAAGGTCTAGGTCTTTGTTAGAATGAATGCATCAAGGTGTATGTGGAGGACACTACATGGCAAAGACCATAGCCCACAAGATCCTTAGATCTGGATTGTGGTGGCCTACAGTTTTTAAAGATACACATTATTTTGTAAGGAAGTGTGATGCATGCCAAAGGTTTGCAGGTAAGCTAAAATTTGGTGGAAATTTACCACTCAAACCAGTCTCAGTTCAGGCCCCTTTCCAGTAGTGGGGTATTGATTTCATTGGTGAGATTCCAAACAAGTCTAGTGGTGCGCATTCCTACATATTAGTGGCAACAGACTATTTCACTAAATGGGTTGAAGCTATTCCCACTAGGAGGGCCACTAGTAAAGTTGTTATAGATTTCATGATGCAGAATATTCTCACTAGGTTTGGATGTCCAGAAAAAATAGTGGTAGACAATGCGATGTGTTTTAGATCTTAGGAGTTTGATGATTTTTGTAAGAATTATGGGATACACATTTCATTCTCTTCCCCATATCACCCACAGGGAAATGGCCAGGCTGAATCCACTAATAAAATCTTGATAAAGATCCTCAAAAGAGTATTGGACAGGAATAAAAAATCATGGGACTCAAAACTTTGGTGGGCATTGTGGGCTGATAGAGTGACCATCAAGAAGGCCATAGGTTGTGCCCCATTTGATCTAGTCTACGGGATTGGAGCTAGGTTACCTCAGAACAATCTATTGCAAATGTATAAATTCATCCAGGCATATGATGAAGACTTAGATGATGAAATGAGACTAAGGATGGATGAGTTAATCTAGTTGGAGGAGGTAAGAAGAGATGCACATGAAAGAAATGAAACACTTCAGACACAGTGTAAGAGATTATTTGATAAAAGAGCCACTCAAAGGAGTTTTGGGGCTGGTGATCTTGTTCTAATGTGGAATGCCAGATTAGAGGATAAGGGACGACATGGTAAGTTTGATCCTATTTGGTTGGGTCCTTATCTCATTGAAAGTAAATGGGGAGTTGATTCATATATTCTGAAAGATCTAACTGGTGGCACTTTGGAATTGCCTATTCATGGACAATTCCTAAAGTTTTACTTCTCTTGAAGTATCTTTTTCCATGAGCAGTAGTTAGGTTTCTTCCCTAGGTCTCTTAGGGTTGTTTTTGGTCCAAAAATTTATGGTCTGCTCTTCTAGTAGATTCTATTTTCTCATTGTATCTGCAAGAGATACATGTCCCCAACTAGAGCCACTGTTAGTCCGTTTTCCAGTCATTGCAAAATCTTGTGAAAATGGCCTGTTCCCTGCAAGTGTTTTGTTAAGTGTCCCGCTTTACCTACAATCTCAATTTTAGCTTGCAAAGAAAGTCCTTAGTGTTTCATGGTGTGTGCTCCTACCTTGTGCTCTTTATTGTGTCACCTAGCTCTAGTCCAAATTGCATCTCCTAATTCGCAAAACCCAGAAAGTTATTCGAGTTTCAAGGTCTACAGGAAACATTTTTAAAATCTGCCACAGTGTCGAAAACCCACAGTGTTTTCAAAAACCCATGATGTTTTTGGCTTCCCTACTACCTTTCAGTCTGTCATTAATCCTATATGTTTTTGATCTTTTGCCGAAAACCCTCATTGTTTTCGACCTTTGCCTTCCAGCTTTTGTGCACTTATCTTTTGGTGCTAAAAACTTTGTGTGTTTTTGAACTTGGTCTTAACTGTGCAAGTTTGACTGGATGGTGGGTCTAAACTCTTCCTAATTGGTTGTTACATTGCCACATGTCAGACTTTTCTGACATGCGATCATGTGACCGCTTGCCACCTAGCCGTGTGGGTCCCAGTCCTGTTCAGCTACCTGGTGGTCTACATTGCCTTAGTGCACAAGTGCGATGGATGGTGGGACCTGGTTTCTAGATTGGTCAGAGGGTCTTGATGTGTCAGAGCAGCAATGGTTGTCATTAAAGTCAGAAGGTTTTGTCAGGGCTATGCGAAGTTGCACCAGCCATCTGATCTTCTTTTGTTCGGTGCTTTGTTTGGTTGTCCCATTGGCAAGTGAGGTTTCTTCCGGCTGGTCCGAGGTGGTGATGTGGCAATTGGGGGTTGGTTGTCGCATGGCTGCATGTCAAACTTTTCTAACATGAAATCATGCAACCACTTGCCATGTGTCCCTGGGGCCCATCAGCAGAGTGGTGGTGGTTGTAGTTTGGCGGTCCCGCTGGTGGTGATGTGGCAGCCTGGGGTTGGCTATCGCATGATCACATAGCCTGGGGTTGGCTATCACATGACCTAGTTTCTAGATTGGTCAGAGGGCCCTGACATGTCAGAGCAGCAACGGTTGTCATTAAAGTGCGAAGGTTTTGTCAGGGCTATGCGAAGTTGCACCAGCCATCTGATCTTCTTTTGTTCAGTGCTCTGTTTGGTTGTCCCGTTGGCAAGTGAGGTTTCTTTCGGCTGGTCTGAGGTGGTGATGTGGTAGCTGGGGGTTGGTTGTCGCATGGCTACATGTCAAACTTTTTTGACATGCAATCATGCAACCGCTTGCCACCTGTCCCTGGGGCCCATCGGTAGAGTGGTGGTGGTTGCAGTTTGGTGGTCCCACTGGCGGTGATGTGGTAGCCTAGGCTTGGCTATCGCATGATTGCATAGCCCAATTTTTAGCTATGTGATCATGTGACCGCTTGCCATGTGTCTGTGGGGTTGATGTTTTGGTGATGTGCTAAGTTTCGGTTAGTTGCCCGTCTACCGAGGTGGCAGTGGTCCCGCTATGTTTTGGATGGTCCGTGTGGTTTTATGTGGTAGTTTCTTGGTGCTGGCATGTAAAGTTTGTGATTGGTTAGCAGGGGGTGAGATGGTAGTCTTATTGCCTTGTCGCATGATCGCAAGGGCCATCTTTCAGCCTTGCAATCATGCGACAAGGGTGTCATGGTGACTAGTAGCGGTGGCAGTTATGTTGGCGATTACAATTTGTAGGTTGTCCCATGTTCGCATATCCCATCTCCGGGCTATGGGATCATGTGACTAACCATCAGACGTCGCGGTTGTGGAGTTCCAAGTGGGCCCAGGATGCTAGTCTTACCAACGTGCCTTCTACTCATTGGTTGGCTACATCAGTGATGTGGTTTTTCTCAGCGGGGCCCATGTCTTCAGTGCTCGAACGTGTTTGACGTTCGGCGGTGACGTGCCAATCGGCAGGGTGATGGTTCACGGTTTGTCGCATGTTCACATAGCCCATCTCTGGGCTATGCGATCATGCAACAACTATTGTCATGGTGGCAATTATAGCAAGATAAAGGGGTGCGGGTGGTCACAAGTTTGCATAGCCCGTCTTCGTGCTATGCGATCATGTTACCAGGCATAAGGTGAATCCATTTTCCTGTAGCAGTCAAGTTGTGACCGCGTGATTGCACAACTGAGGGAAAATGGTTTAGAAACATGAAGCTCATGAAATGCATGATAACCATTGAGATTCAGGTTTGAATTTCTGAGTGTTTCCAGCGACAGAGGGTACCATTTTTATGGAATTCAATGCAAAAATGACTCTGTTTGGTGAGAAGCGATTGGTTTTCCATTTGCAGTGTGGTCCAGGGTGCTTGACGGTTGATTGTAGAGGGATTTGTACCATGAGGAATGATTACAATCTTGGCTTCAGAAGTGTTTGTAGCTGGTTGATTAGACTGTTTTGAGCTTACATGTTGTGGCTTGACCCCTGTCATGTTTGTGTTAATTCCTTGGTGGGGTTAGGTGATTTTGAATTTTTGAGTTGGAAGTGATCATTATGCTTGCTTTGTAACCCTGGTATAAAGGGATTTTTGTGATCATTTTTTAGGGCATTGGGAGTTAGGTATTCAAACTTTTGGGTTGTGAGTCCTCTTCTCAGTCTGAATTGTAATGACTAGTCTGTCTTGATTTTTTTACTATTGAAAGAAAGTTGTAGGTCTAAGTTGTAGTTTGCAAGCAGGGTTCCTTTGGATGGATTGTATACATTGGAGGATTCTTCATACTTAATGCACACACATGATTCTCATCTCTCCCTTGTGTCAACGTAGATGAATTTTGGACTTTCTAGTTCACTGCATAACCTTTTTATGTATAGGTCTTCATTCTTGAGTTCTAATCCAGGATTAGATTAAATGATGCTTCAGATGGGACCTAGATTTATCTCTTGTCTATGTAGGGATATTCTGTAAGTAGTAGAGGAGATTGTAAAGTTGTTTATGGATTTAAATCTTAGATACATTCTAGTGTGTGTGTGGTCTGTCTAAGAAACCTTGCCCAATGGATGAGGCACTGGCCTAGATAAGTACTTCTTTGTTGACCTATCCTGATTAAGGTTGTTATGATTCAAAAACATAAATTAAGAACCATTCCTTAAGTTTTCAGCATTCGGTTGTGTAAGGTTCCTACCCATAGCAATGGAGAGTCAATGAGTGTGTGGTTAACATTCAGTACTTTCTTGCTATCCATTTATCTGTTATTCAAACCCAGTCTTTGGTGTGTGAAGTATAGTTTATACTGGGTTAGGTACACGTGCCTTGGTTTTGCAGAGCCAGAAGCAGAAGAGGGCAATCTTTTCCCTAGAGTTGGTCCAGTTATCCTAAGACCTCATTACATTTTGGAGCTAACCACTCCTAAAATCTATCTGAGGGTATACTGGCAGCCTATTAGAGCATAAGCATCATTTTGGACACCAACAACTAGATCACTATGGACAAGCTTCAAGGCAACTAGTCAGCAAAGAGAAATCAGTGGTCTTCTTCTTTCACACAAAAAAGAAAATTGAAAAAAAAATTGTAAAAATTTTGGAATGTAAATCATGCTCTCTCCCATGTCCATACCTGGGCATCCTGATTGACAAATCCCTTAGATCAACATCAGTTTGGAAACCTCTCAGTGAAAAGATGGACATGAAGATGGATAATTGGAAAACCAGATGGCTATCTTGGGCTAGGAGATTAGTCATGATCAAAGCAAAATTATCAACAATACCAATATACCTAATGTCTTTCCTTTCACTTACCACAGAGGGATATATGGATATGGTGAAGAAACTTAGGAAATTTTTTTGGTAGGGTACAGACACTAAGAGGAAATTTGCATTAATCTCATGGGATAAAATATGTAAACTAAAATCTTCTAGTGGCACTGGCATTAAAAATCAATTATGGAAAAACCAAGCTCTAGGTACAAAGCTTTATTGGAAAATAGTGAATAATCAGGATTTCAAATGGATTAGAATTCTCAGAGCTAAATATTTAGGCAACTTTAATAAGGAAGATATAGTCAGAATTACAGAGTTTCCAAAAGGCTCGAGAATTTGGAACTTCATAGCTAAGTCAAGACATATTATTAACAATAACATATCTTGGAATATCAAAGATGGAAAGGAAGCAAGATTCTGGGAAGACTCTCGGGGTGGGTATCCAACTATCAATTCATAGTTAGGCCCCAATCAGATCAATCATATTTGTACTTCATCTTGGGGACCATATCTCAGTGACTATATCATTCCTTCATCCTCTGCTGCTATAGATGGTTCTTGGGAGTGGAAAGACTTCTCATCACTTCAATTAGATACAAGAGAGGTAGATAAGCTCAAAACATTGATCAAAGATAGGCCCTTTCTTCTCAAACAAGGAAAAGATGAAATCATTTGGAATGGGGCAAAATCAGGATCCTACAGTGTCAAAGAGGGTTACAATCTTATAGCCAAATCATCCACATCTAAAATGGAAGAGATCCCAGCACAATTATGTTGGAACAAGGTTGGACTCCCAAAAGCTAGGTTATTTATGTGGATGGCATCCCAGGGTAGAATTTTAACTACAGATAAATTTATTAAGATGGGATATCAAGGTCCATCTAGATGCATTATGTGTTTTAAGAATGAAGAGGATGTAAATCATCTATTATTATCCTACCCCTTTGCTAAAGATTGTTGGTACTGGCTTTATTCAAGATTAGGATGGTCATCAGACCCCACAAATAATTTACTCTAGCTTTTGATATCATGGCCATGAATCATGGGAGGAAGTTTATTCAGTAATCTATGGATGATCTCTCCATCAATTCTAATTTGGGAGATTTGGAAAGAAAGGAATAGAAGATTATTCTAGGATAAATTTTTGAAATTTGAAACTATAATTAACAAATTGGAGGCAGCCATAGTTGAGGTAATGAATTCCCGGATCCAAACTCAATTAGCACAACACAAATTCTTTACCAGTTGGGATGATCAGATGACAAAAAATTGGTTTGGGTTAAAAACTCCAATCACCATAGGTAGAGGATATAGAAGAAATCAAGAACTAAGGAAGGCATGTGTCTGGAAACCCCCTCCATTTGGATGGTACAAATTAAATTTTGATGGAGCTTCTAAAGGTAACCCAGGCCCCGCAGGAGCGGGATGCATCATACGCTCTACAACTGGGAATGTGATTGCCAAACAAGCCATACCATTACCCAAAGATACCAACAATATGGAAGAATTTAAAGCACTATTGTCTAGATTGATACTAGCTCGGGAAGTAGGGATCTCAAAGCTTGAAATTTAGGGAGACTCATTGATTACCATCAATGCAATCAAAGTCAGATCAACCCCAAATTGGCATCTTATGGAAATTTTAGAGGTAATCTTATAGCTAATGGATAATTTTGAAACAAAAACCATTAACCATACTTTCAGAGAAGGAAACACTGAAGCGGATGAGTTGGCTGACCTAGCAGCTAGAGGAACAAATTTGAAAATTCTATCTGATGTCAGCAGAGTTTCAACAGAGCTCATTGAATCTAACCACTAAATCAAAATGGTCAAATCAAGTCCTGATATATTTTTTCCTCAGAAGTTGACAGAACGGCTCCTTGTGGTGATAAGACAGTCGTCTTCTCTCATAGAACATAGTGCATGTAGGAGTTTAGAACATTAAATGAGGAGTAGGATTAGGACAAGAGGAGTAGATACCTATTGTCCATCGAAGAGTGATGGCATCTGGACATGAGTTATCTTCTGGCATCAAAAACCTTGGTTGTTTTCGGCCGTTCGCCTCTACGCAGTTAAATCTCTGACACCAGCATTTCCTATGTGCGCTGCTACGATTGTGTGGGGCCCAATTCTTTATCATGTTAGTCATCGCTAGGTCAAGGAATGAAGAAAGTCTATCCAATGACTATGAGTTTGCCTTTGTTGCTGAATCTCAATGGTGGGACCTAGTTTCTGGATGAGTCAGATGGTCCTCACATGTCAGAGCATCAACAGTGGTCGCTAAAGCGCAAAGGATTTGTCAGAGCTATACAAAATCACACTGGCCATTGTTTCTTTTTTATAGTGTAGGGTTTCAAACTATGGGTCCATGGTGACACGTATGCACAAATGGTGCTCGCCTACAGAGGTGGAGGGTTGTCAGCGAGGCTTGTGTTAGAGATTTTGATCGATGGTTGGCATGTGATCGCATGGAATATTCTCATCCCATGCGATCATGCGCCCACCATCTAATAAGGAAAATACAAGGTGGAGTGTTGTCAGTGGGGCTTGTGTTAGAGTTTTTGATCGACGGTCGGTGTGTGATCACATGGAATATTCTCTCCCCATGCGATCATGCACCCACTGTCTGATTAGATGCCGATGGTTTGTCTGTAGTGAGACCGTGTGATGATTCATTGCCGAGGTGTTAGGTTGTGATTGGCTGAGCTAGAAAGGGAATGTTGACACATCGGTGGGCCCAGAATTTTTAGTGGGGTCACAGCGTGGATGATCTGACGGTGGTGGTTAACGGTGGTAAAGGGCTACAATGTGATGCATGTTCGCATAGCCCTTTTCTTGGCTATGCGATCATGTGACAACTATTGAAAGAAGCTGTTGTGGAATTAAAGGTGGGTCCATGTGTCGGGTCTTGCCAATGTGTCCCTTTCTAATTGACTAGCAAGTGCTGAGATGGATATGCATTGTGGGTCCTAGAAATTTGAATTCTGCCAAAGTGTTGAAAACCTATGATGTTTTCTGTTTGGTCTGCATGAATACCCTGGTTGTTTTTGACCTTGTGCCTTCCCCCATTTTCACACTTATCTTCTGGCATCAAAATCCCTGGATGTTTTCTATCCTTCACCAAAAACCTAGGATGTTTTTGACCTCCCATTTCTTCCCTTTTGCCGGCACTCCTTGTTCATCGGCCCTAACTACGCAAGTGTGATCAGATGGTGGGCCCGGGTCTTCAAGGGTTTTAAAATGATTGGTTGTCACATGATTGCATGTCAAATTTTTTTGACATGCGACCATGCAACTGGTTACTTCTTGTGTTGGGGCCCATTGGCGGGGAGGGTAGTGGTCCCGCTGGTTGTTATGTGGCATCCTATGGTTGGCTGTCGCGTGATCGCATGTTAGAGTTTTCTGACATGTGATCATGTGATTGGTTGACATCTATTTCTAGGCCTGTTGGTGATGGAAGTACTGTAGATGCACTATCAAATGGAAGCTGAGGTGGTAGAGTTCTATTGGACACATCATAGAGATGTGGTGATAACATGGCAGTTTTCAGTTAGCCCGTGGCAACACGCTGGTGGTTTGTCGGATGTTCTCATAGCTCTATTTCAATCTATGCAAACATGCGACTAACTGCCAGACCTCGCTACAAAGCTATGAACTACGGTGTGGGTCCGTGTGTCAGGTCTTGCCGACGTGTCTCCTTTCTGATTGGCTGGAGAGCGCTGAGGTGGATGTACATCATGGGTCGAATACCCAAGGGTAGTTAACAGTGGTGAAGGTTTATGGTGTGTCGCATGTTCGCATAAGCCATTTTCAAACTATGCGATCATGCAACAAACATTAAGGGAATGTCAGCGTTGCAGAGTTAAAGTTGCCAAGCCCGTGAAACATGATGATCTAACGGTGGTGATATAAAGTAGATCTCAGTTCATATGTTGACCATTGATAGACTGTTGGCACCCTGAGGATGACCGTTGCATTTCAAGTTCAAATTTGCAGAGGATTTTCATGATAGGAAGTACCAGAATTGATGGCTTTAGCAGTGGTTTTCAACTAGTTTGGTGGCACAGTTATTGCCGACTGATCCGAAGGGCTTAGTGACTGTTTGCAATGATGTTTTGTACCTGGTGGAGTAGGTTCTTGAGCTCAAGAAGTTTTTGGTAGGCGGTGATTTGTACTAGTTTTCATGGATATCCCTAGTGTTTTGTATTGAATAAATTAGAAGTAAATATTGGTATCAGCATATTACTGTTGTTGAAAGTTCAAATGATTTCATTCTAAACATTAGACCCTACAACAGTGGGCTTGAACTGATGATAGATACTTTGTTAATTTATGTTTATATTTATATATATAAAAATCCTGGCTTTGGCCGTTCATCGATAAAAATAAAATAAAAATTAGATTACTAAATATATGAAAAGAATATTGTACTAACAATAAGAATTATGTCAATCTAATGAAGCCTTCATGTATTTTAACATTCTAATATAGAAATTGTGATCTCCTTATTCAATGAAAATCCTTTTTTTTTCACCTATATTCTATTAGAGAATAGTATTACATAACTAATTCAATAAATAAATTAAAATAGTAAAATACTAGCAAATAACATTGTATTGCACAAATTTATGTTTATTTCTTTTAGATGAGAAAGAAAATGTGGTCCATAAAATAATTATAAATCTCTAATTTACATTTACATGGACATGATTTGTCACTCACATACAAGCTATTATAGACAAGCTAATGAACACTATTAGAGCACTTAAGAACATCTTTAATAACTATAATAATTTGATTTCTATATTAAGATAAGAAGGGATAGGGAATAGATTTCTTACATAACATAAAATAGATTTTAAAAAATAATATTAAGAAATAGAAAAATAGTGTGAAGGAACCCTAACATTACAATATAAAAATAAAAAAAAGACTCACTAATAAACTAGAATAGACTACCATCCACATCTAAAGTAAATACCATAACTATTATATAAATAATCTTCGAAGAATTTAGCTAATCGGCATAATAAAAGTCTTGTCTTCAACAATGAGCATCTAACCAAAAACCAAAAAAAAGAGATTAACTAAGACCTTTATTTAGAATTAAAGAGAGTCGGAGTAAGAGTCGAATCTTTTTCCAATTCATTTTGTCCCATGCTCCAAGTGTCCAATTTACTCAATGCCCTTAACTGCGTTGTTCATAATGCCAAGGGTTATGTGAATTATAGAATATTGTGCCTTATTATTGACCACACATTTTTCATTTTCTATTTTTTAGAAGGTGCACCCTATCCACAATTCCCTACAATAAAGGGTTTATGTGAATATGACTTTCAAAAATTAGACAAGATTAATTTCTTGAAATAGAAGTTATATCAAGATTAAATCCTAATATTCTCTCTATTGAAATAGCTTATAGATTTTTATCTATATATGGATTTTCTACAAGACTTCTAAATGATTAGAGGATTTCCTTTAACTGGTATATAAAGATATATTATTCCTCCCAATAAATTTGATAAAGCTTTATCTTTGTATAGAATAGACTATGGATTTTTCCCTTTAAGAAGTAGTTTTGAGTTCTTTAATATAGTAGCTAATAGTGTAAGTGATGCAGAGCCTTCGTATCCTAATGAAATTGAGGCTAATTACTAGCCTTTGTTTGAAATTCAAACACTCCTCCCCTTGTTTATGCTAGGGCATTCCCTACCAAGGCTCTACACTGCTTAGGGAACAAGTTTTTTTTTCAAAACATCCAACACATTATCCTTCCCGTAACTCCTCTCTGAGATTCTTCACTGTTACTATTCCATTAGTGAAGATGTATTCCTGTACATCTTATGCACCTACATCCACCCTAGATTACTCCAGTTCACCGCCAAACCACCAAATCCTTGTTACATATCAATGATTCTTATTGATATCTTCTTCATTTCACAGGTTTGTTACTCGGCCCTATATCACAGAATCAACAAGACTGTTCCCTGTCTCTAAGTCGAACACCCACCCAAACTCAACACTACTGTGGTCTTCAATGTCTTGGTCTTCCAAAATGAGTCTTCAAGACAGTCACCTTGTCTTCGTTCTCTATCAAACTTCCCAAATGAACAAAACTCCTTCGACACCCAAGGACCTGAGACTCAACATGGACAGAGTGCCTTCATTTTGATAGTTGACCAAATTTGAGATGTGATTAATTGAAGGTATGTTATTCAAAACACCCTTCGAGGTTTTAAACTCCCGTTTCACAGCAAGCAAAAGTTACGGTTTCAATGATAATTAGCATTGACCAGACACCTTTTGAATGCCTTGTCGCATTTCATTTCAATTTTCTCCCAACTGCATTTCCCATTTTGTCATTACAACGAACATGATACACAATTTATTACATCTTTCCTCACCAAGTTTCAGTGCATTCATCGGTTCATTGGAAAGTAACCGAGAGTTTGAAGAGCCAAATCCTCGCTAGGGCACGCCCGCGGGTTTTGCTATTACAGCGACCCGTTCTCACTCCAAACTCCACCAAATCGACTCAAACAAAATGTAAAAGAATGATGAATGAATTTAGAAACCTTTCATCTGGTCAAAATCTGGATTTAGATCACTACAGGACTGTATCAACCCAAACACCAGTCATTTTTGGGAAAAGTTTGCAGTTTCTTAAATTCTGTTTTAAAAGTTTCTTTTACAAGTGTTCTCCTTCCTTTTCGATTACAACCCAATTGTTGCAGATCAATTGCAAATGAAAGTTAAGAACATTTTGAAACTTTCTACCAGTATAGTTCCTCATTTCAGTTCAATTCGGACTCATGCAAAATGATTTCCAGTCGCCTTACTTTGTTTTTGGAAAAATACAGTTTTTTTTTATTGATTCTTCTTAAATTCTCTTTTGCAAAACCAGCTACAATCATCAACAACCCCCAAATGTCTCATTCCCCATCTTCTTGTATCCAGGCAATGGTTATTCCAACTGATTTGTTCTGGTAAAAAACGTTGAATACCAGTCATTTTTAACTGTCTTCAAACCACCGAGAATTGCCAAATTTCTTTTGCTAACGACAACTCTGTTGTAATGAACCACAAAAATGGTTTCATAAGAGTTCTAAGAATCTAACAAAGGGGGAGTTGTTCTATAGTATTAAATCAAACTTAACTATCCTGTCTAGTGTTCTGCCAACCTTAGTGGACCATAGGATTTATAAACTATCCTAGGCCACTAGGTTTCACATTTCAGGACTTATTACAAAATTGGGATCTCTTGATCCTCTTTGGTCATTAACCAATCACAACTTCCTACGAACATCCTTGGAGGTCTTCTTGTCACATCCTTTGTCTTTATTTTTGTTGAGGGCTCCTACACCATACTCCCGGGGTGGCCTGATCTCAAGCCCCTTTGAGATAAGCTCTACCAAAGAAGTGCCATACTTCTGAATCTTTGCTTCATCCATCGAAAACGCCTCTTCTTCCAGGTGCCCAACCCACTTCACAAGATATTGTGTATATTCATTGTTTCTGGTCTTCCGAATGACCTTAGAGTCAAGGATCCTATCAAGTGTTTTAGGCGTATGAGGAGGAAGATCAAGGATGTCTTGCTGCAAATATTCAATGAGAACCTCTGTACCTGCATCATGATGACCTTTATATGGGGTTAGATCAAAAATATTAAAAATTGGAGATATACCTAGAGTGGGAGGTAGTGCTATCTCATAAGCATTCATGCCATGCTTCTTTAAGACTGCACAAGGGCCTACTTTCTTCATGAGCAGCTTTGTATGTTTTCCCTTTGGTAACCTCTCCTTCCTTAGATATACCCAAACCAAGTCACCAACCTAAAATTGTACATCTCTCCTCCTCTTATCTGCCCTTTCTTTACACTATTCTAAACTCTTCTGTAGTGCAATTCATACTTGATCATGGATGTCCTTCATGCTATCAGCAAACTGTTCTCCATGAGCACTCACCTATCCATCTCTCGGAAGATATCTTAATTCCAGTATGCCCCTTGGATTCTGCCCATAGACAATTTGAAAAGGACTCCTCCCTGTACTTCTATTCATAGAGTCATTAAAGGAAAATTCAGCTTGTGGAAGGATGCTATCCCACTTTTCTCCATACTATTTTGTTAAACATCTCAATAGGTTTTCAAGGACCTATTTACAACTTTAGTTTGCCCATCTATTTGAGGATGATAGGCTGAACTAAAGTTCAAGTTCGATCCCAACCTTTTCCATAAGGTTCTCCAAAAATGTCCAACAAACTTCACATCCCTGTCAGATACAATGGTTTGAGGAAGTCCATGTATCCTCACTACCTCTTTGAAAAATAGATTTGCCACATAGGTTGTATCACTCGTATTCTTACATGGCATGAAATGGGCCATCTTGCTGAACGTATCTACCACAACAAAGATGCTATCAAAACCTTTCTGAGTCCTAGGCAGTCCCATTACAAAATCCATACTACAACTCTCCCACGGCCTTGTAGGTATGGGTAATGGTTGATACAAACCAGCATTAGTGGAAGTGCCCTTGGCCTTTTGACAAATGGTGCATTGTTCAACAAATTTCCTTACATCCCCTGGCATCTTAGGCCAAAAGTAATATCTTCTCACCTATTCAAGAGTTTTATCCAGTCCAAAGTGTCCACTCATACTCCCACAATGCTTCTCTTTCACTATGTTATCCCTCATAGAACACCTAGGAATGCATAGCTGATGTCCTTTAAACAATAAACCATCTTGGATCAAGTAATCAACATATTCAACATGATATGCCTCAGAAAAATCAGAACAAACCTTATAGATTTCATGAAAATCCTCATCATTTTCATACATACCTTTCAAGGAATCAATACCTACACTATACAATTTTACTTCTTGGACAGTCATGGCCCTCCTGCTCAACACATCAACCACCTTGTTAGCAACTCCTTTCTTGTGTTTAATAGAGAATGTGTATGCTTCAATTGATTCAACCCACTTCATGTGTTTGTGACTCAACTTCTCCTGGCTATTCAAGAAACTGAGTGCTTGATTGTCCGTAAAAACAATAAACTCCCTTGGAAGGAGGTAGTGCCTCCATTTCTTCAAGGATTGCACTAAAGTGTATATCTCGAGATCATAAGAGGAGTACTTCCTCTTGGCCTCATTCAGATTTTTGCTGAAAAAAGCAATGGGCCTCCCCTCTTGGCTTAAAACAGCCCCAATGGCTACATTAGAAGCATCACATTCAATCACAAAAACTTTTTGAAAATCTGGAAAAGCTAGGACAGGCTGCTTTGCCACCTTTTTTTTCAGACTTTGGAAAGCCTCCTCAGCCTCCTTGGTCCATATAAACTTTCATTTCTACCCCCCTTTGATTGTCTCCAAAATCGGTGCACAAATTTGGTTGAATCCCCTTATGAACTTCCTATAGAAAGAAGCCAAACTGTGGAAACTTCTAACTTCTATCATGGTCCTTAGAGAGGGCCAATTCAAGATGCTTTCCACCTTTTCCAGATCCATCTTTATGCTCCCACCTAAAACCACAAAACCAAGGTATACCAATTCTTCCTGCATGAAAATACACTTATCCAAGTTTATCAGGAGCTTTTCTTCTTGCAATCTTTTAAGGACCAAATTCAAATGTTTCAAATGCTCATCCTTAGTCTTGCTGAAAATAAGGATGTCATCTAAATATACAATTACAAACTTTCCAAGAAATGTTTTTAACACTTCATTCATGAGCCTCATGAATGTGCTAGGAGCGTTGGATAACCCAAAAGGCATTACCCTCCATTCATACAGCCCTTCATTAGTTTTAAACACTTTCTTCCATTCATCTCCAGCCCTTATTCTGATTTGGTGGTACCTGCTCTTCAAATCAACCTTTGAATAGTACCTTGCACCCCCTAGATGGTCCAATAGGTCTTTAATTTGATGCATAGGGAACCTATACCTAATAGTGATCCTATTAATGGCTCTCGAATCATACACAACCTCCAAGTCCCTTCCTTCTTAGGTGCTAATAGGGCAGGGACAACACATGGACTCAAACTTTTGGTAATCAAACCCTTCTCCAAAAGTTCTTGGATTTGTTTGGACATGTCTTCATTTTGTTGGGGTGTGAGTTTATAGGCTGCCTTGTTTGGAAGTGTGGCTCTGGGAATTAGATCAATGTTATGGCTAATCTCTCAGATTGTAGGTAAGGTGTTAGGAAACTCCTTGGTCACTATTTCCTTATACCTTTCTAGCAAATCTGCTACCTCCTTAGGACCTACTCTCCTAGGTTCCTCTTTCACCTTCAATACCTTCCCCTCTTTTGGTTTTGGTACTACTACCAATGCAAAACAAGGAGTTTCTTTCTCCTTCAACACCTTTAAAAATTATTTTTCTCCTACAAACAAAAACTTGGAATCCTTTTGTTCTTCACCATTGTCAAGCAGGGGTAGTAAGGTTACCTTCTTACCTTGGTGTCTTATGGAGTATGTGTTCTTCCTTCTATCATGGTGTGCCTCCAAGTCATATTGCCATGGCCTCCCCAAGAGTAAGTGGCATGCATCCATCGGTACTACGTCACAAAGCACTTTATCCTTGTACTTCCCAATCTGAAACTCAATCCATGCTTGTTCCTCAATGGCGGTATGTTGTCCTTTGGTGATCCATGACACCTTGTAGGGTGTGGGATGTGCAATCCTTTCTAGTTTCAGCTTTTCAACTGCTTCAAGAGACACCAAATTATCAGTAGAACCAGAATCAATGACCACTCTACATACCTTGCCTCCTACTTTACATGTAGTTCTAAAAAGTGTCTTCCTTTGGGGAGGTTCCAGTGTACTAGGTGCCTTGATCAACATCCTTCTCATCATGAGTGACTCTCCTTGTTCTGGTGCTGCAAAGGATTCATGTGAGGGTATGTTGTGTGTATCTTCATCCCTCACTAAATTGGCTCTCCTTTCACCATTTTTGTTTCCCTTTTTAGGACACTTTGATGCCAAGTGTCCGGGTTGATGACACCTAAAGCATTTGATGACATTCAGGCCTCTTCCCCCAAATCTTCCTCTAGAGTTTGATCTCCTTCCTCCAAAGGATCCCCTAGAGTTTCTCTCTCCTTGCTTATGTTCATGACTAGATTCTCCATAATCCTTGGGACCTTGTCCTCTTCCTCTACCACCTTGCTCTTGCTTCCTCTTGAGTTTTTCCTCAACCTTCAATGCTAACTGATAGCATTTCTACACTGTGGTAGGGTTACTCAAGCTGAGTTCATCCTGAATTGTAACTCTCAATCCTTGCATGTATCTTGCAAGCTTTTCACTCTCGAACTCTATTGTCTTGGACTTCATGACCATCCTCTGGAACTCTTCGGTGTAACTTGAGACATCTAGTTCTTTCTGCCTCAAACTCATCCTCTTCTTATGAAGTTGAACTTCATAATCTTTCAAGACGTATGCCTCTCTCAATAAGGCCACCATCCATTTCCAAGTAGTTATTTGCCTTTTGCCATTCTTCACCCTCTCATCTTGAGTGAAATTCCACCATGTGAGTGCAGGTCCTTTCAACTTTGACTTGGCAATTTTTACCCTCTGATTCTTGGGTATGTCTTTGTAGTCAAAGAAGCTTGTGAGAGCGTGAACCCAATCCATTACTATTTCTAGGTCCATCTTCCCATTATACATGGACAGATCTAGTTTGGTGTCCATTGTCCTTCTCTCCATGGACTTCAAGGTCTTCAAGAGTAGTCTCTAATCTGCAAGAACCTCTTCCTCATCCTACTCAAGGGGCTCTCCTTCCCTCTGTTCCTCCTCAGAGTCTCCACCACTCTTCCCATCAACCTTCCCAATGAGTCTATCTACTTCCTTCCTCAACTTTTTGTTTAGGGCCATCTGCTCCTTCACAAGTTTTGCTAGTTCGACATTAGTGATCCTTGTTGGGATCTCTGAATCTTCTTCTTCTATAGACATGGTTTCCAATCCTTCTCATAAGGATCTTTCTTGCTCTGATACCAATTGATGCAGAGCCTTGGTATCCTAATGAAATTGATGCTAATTACTAGCCTTTGTTGGTAATTCAAACACTCCTCCCCTTGTTTATGCTAGGGCATTCCCTACCAAGGCTCTACACTATTCAGGGAACAAGATTTTTTTTCAAAACATCCAACACATTATCCTTCCCATAACTCCTCTCTTAGATTCTTCACTGTTACTGTTCCATTAGTGAAGATGTATTCCTGTACATCTTGTGCACCTACATCGACCCTAGATTACTCCAGTTCACCGCCAAACCACCAAATCCTTGTTACATATCAATGATTCTTATTGATATCTTCTTCATTTCCCAGGTTGGTTACTCGGCCCTATATCACACAATCAACAAGACTGTTCCTTGTCTCTAAGCCGAACACCCACCCAAACTCAACACTACTATGGTATTCAATGTCTTGGTCTTCCAAAATGAGTCTTCAAGACAATCACCTTGTCTTTGTTCTCTATCAAACTTCCCAAATGCACAAAACTCCTTCAACACCCAAGGACCCGAGACTCAGCATGGACAGAGCGCCTTCATTTTGACAGTCGACCAAATCTGAGATGTGATTAATTGAAGGTATGTTATTCAAAACACCCTTCGAGGTTTTAAACTCCCGTTTCACAACAAGCAGAAGTTAAGGTTTCAATGATAATTAGCATTGACCAGACACCTTTCGAATGCCTTGTCACCTTTCATTTCAATTTTCTCCCAATTGCATTTCCCATTTTGTCATTACAAGGAACATGATACACACTTTATTACATCTTTCCTCACCGAGTTTCAGTGTATTCATCGGTTCATTGGAAAGTAACCGAGAGTTTGAAGAGCCAAATCCCGGCTAGGGCACGCCCACGGGTTTCATTGTTACAGCGACCCGTTCTCACTCCAGACTTCCCCAAATCGACTCAAACAAAATGTAAAATAACAATGAATGAATTTAGAAACCTTTCATCTGGTCAAAATCTAGATTTAGATCACTACGAGACTGTATCAACCCAAACACTAGTGTTTTTGGGAAAAGTTTACAGTTTCTTAAATTCTGTTTTAAAAGTTTCTTTTACAAGTGTTCTCCTTCCTTTCCGATTACAACCCAATTGTTGCAGATCAATTTCAAATGAAAGTTAAGAACATTTTGAAACTTTCTATCAGTATAGTTCCTCATTTCAGTTCAATTCAAACTCATGCAAAATGATTTCCAGTCACCTTACTCTGTTTTTGGAAAAATATAGTTTTTTTTTAATTTATTCTTCTTAAATTCTCTTTTGCAAAACCAGCTACAATCATCAACAACCCCCAAATGTCTCATTCCCCATCTTCTTGTATCTAGGCAATGGTTATTCCAACCAATTTGTTGTAGTTAAAAATGTTGAATACCAGTCATTTTTAACTATCTTGAAACCACCGAGAATTGCCAAATTTCTTTTGCTAACGACAACTCTGTTGTAATGAACCACAAAAATGGTTTCATAAAATTTCTAAGAATCTAACAAAGGGCGAGTTGTTCTATAGTATTAAATCAAACTTAACTATCCTATCTAGTGTCCTGCCAACCTTAGTGGACCATAGGATTTATAAACTATCCCAGGCCACTAGGTTTCACATTTTAGGACTTATTACAAAATTGGGATCTCTTGATCCTCTTTAGTCATTGACCAATCACAACTTCCTAGGAACATCCTTGGAGGTCTTCTTGTCACCTCCTTTGTCTCTATTTTTGTCGAGGGCTCCCGCACCAGTAAGCCTTATAGCCATCTATATAATTTAATAGTTATCTTAATTTCTAAATATTTCTAATTATATTTTCCTTATAAATTTTGTAATCCTTATAGCTACTTATATAATTTAATGAACCATTGAATGTCGATTAACTTCTCCATCCACCCTTTGTATTATTTTCCAAGATCAAAGTGGCTAAAAAGAAAGGACCGAGAAGGGTCTAGTTGGAAAGTGAGTCTTTAAATATCATTAATTGTTTAAAGGGGATCTCTCCCGCTAGTTGGTTGATTAATTCCATCATTAAAGATTGGATAGTGCTTCTCAAGGACTTTGCTGATTTTAAAATCTCACATGTTTATCATAAAGGAAACCATGTTGTAGATAAATTGGCCAATATTGGTGTTTGGTTTCCAAGTAAGAAGGAATGGAACATTAATGTATGGATCCTAGTGTATCTCCATATGTTACCTTGCAATGATTATGGTGCATAAGATATGCAAGAGGTTTTTGTAAATAATGGAGGATGATGTACTTCTTGGTGTCCTTTGCAGGATATCATTTATGTGGGGAAAGCCAAAATTTTTGGTAACTTTACGTAATATATGTTTTTGCATTACCTCGGTTCCTTCTATGGTTCAGTTTTCTATGAATTGGGCTTTTGATACAGTGGGGGGCTGACAAAAATTGTCTTGACCCCATTGTTTATGAAAAATAGATGAATATAGAAGTGATGTATAGTGAGCTCTCGATGGGAGGATTGACTGGGTCGAAGGGAACCAAACTTATAAGGATAAGAAATGTGCTACTAAGGTGATGGAAATGTTTTTCTTGTTGAAAGAAGGGAAGAAGGTGAGAAGGAACATGAATGATAAATGGGAGATTAATTATCTTCTAAAGCCATGGTGGGATGTCACGGAGGTCATTATGTGCTACATCACCTTATAACGTAAATTTTGTAGCATCTTCAACTATTATTTTGTCATTTTAAACTAATTTTAGCATAGAGAATGTATCTCTTTTCCATTTTGTCTAGAGTATACTAGGTCTCTCTATGTTGAGAATAATCCTACGACCAAATGTGCCATAAAATTTAAGAAAAATGTTAATGGAAATTATAGGGATATGTCATCTAATGGGGATGAGGTCTTTAATATCTATAACAAATAGGGCTCCTTACCCTCTAATCCAAAAATATCTAACCCCATTGGTAGAAAGAGCATTTTTTTATCTAAGGAGATTGAGGACCCTAGTTATGTGCCAGAATCAGTGCACCCTAGCATAGATGTGAATTGTAAAGGGGTGGCTAGGGTTTTTATGTCGAATGCTAAGGAAAAAAAAGATTTATGGGCCCCCTTTATCAACATCAACAAGATGACCATTTTGTGGAAGAAAGCTTCTCAAAATGTTATTGGTGGGAATATAAATGATGTGGGTATTAATGGGCTTATGCCTACTAGTGATGGTAGGATTACACCTATTCACTTGTGTTATACAAGAGATAAAAATAATTTGAAAGATTAGGCCAATCTATCTAATGGGAACCTATATAGTATCCTTGCTAATATGTGAATCCTAGCTAATGGAATCAAAGACCTGAAAAAGGACCATGAAGATCACATCAAGGCTCTCGAGGATGAATTGCATAAGGTCAAGAAGAGCTTGATTGTAGTGGTGAATGTGAGTAAATCATCTATGGAACATACTAGTGATGATCTCTATAGGCTTGACGAACATGCCAAAGATGTTCATGTCATTTCCAAGGGTAATTGTCCATATACAAGTACTATGACAAAAAAGAAGGTAAAGGCTTTAGATGCAGGCACTTTGAAGAGATAAAGGGATCTTTCAAAGGATGTGGATGATATTGAAAAGTCCCTACATTTTTTCATGAAGATGCTCTGCAGCAAGATTAATGGTATGGGCATTTTGGATAGTTTCATTAGGAAAGTTAAAAATACTAGGGATTGTGGTATCCTCACAATTCTCTACACCCATCTTATTTTTTAAATTTTATTTTTATTTTCTTATCTCTATCTTTCTCTTGTAATCTTTTCTTTGACATGGAAGCTTAAAATTTATTGAAGCCATTTTCTTGTCTCCATATTTTCTTGTCTCTCTCACTTGGTTTTCTAAACTTGTCTCTAACATGGAATTGAAGAATTTTTTATTGATTTTTTTGTATTTAGGTGATGTCTCTATGGGCAAGACTTTATTTCCATGAATTTTCTATACAACCTTAATAATTTTAGTAGCTAGTATACATTATATATAGGTAGGGTTTACAAAAGTATGCTTTTTTTTATTTTATGCAAGGTAGACCATTTAATTTAAGTGGTGTTTATATGGGTGAAATTTTAAGAGGCCTGAAAAATCTTGGAAATCATTCATAATGATTTAATCATATATTATGTTAAAATATTAACTTATGAAAATTAAATTGAGGTTGGCTAAGACTATTTTTGAAAGATGGTTGTCTAGGATTTTCACAACAAATCAAGTTTGGTGATGTATGATTAAACTAAAATCAAAATTTATAATAAAATATTTATAAATCTAATATACAATATTTCTCATAATAAGTCAAAATTGATTGCATCTTAACATGAGAATTTTTTTCTCAAACCTCCTCACAGGAGATGCTAGATTTTACCTATAGTTTAATTGATTTAATTAACTTATTTTTAAAGATTTCTTATGTGGGTGGAGCTTCATCATAGTTTAAGAGCTCAACATTTGTTTCAAGGAGATTATCAACAAACTTAATAAAGAAGAAAAACATTTAGTTATTATCAATATTTTTAATAATTATTAATATTAATATCTTAAGAGTTATTGATTTATTGAGATGGACTTAAGTGCTACTCTCATGGGTTTGGATTTGAGGGCTCTCACTTAAACTATTTTCTTTTGTCCAAGTGTTTCTTATATATATATATATATATATATATATATATATATATATATATATATATATATATATATATATATATATATATATATATATATATATATATATATATATATATATATATATATATATATATATATATATATATATATATATATATATATATATATATATATATATATATATATATATATATATATATATATATATATATATATATATATATATATATATATATATATATATATATATTGAACATCACAACAAATAATTTAAAGGTGGGAAAGTAGTTGTTTTCATAATTGATGATGTGTTATGAGAAGTGAGGATTTAAAGAAATTCATGTGTTTCCTTATTACTTGAGGTAGCTATGAGTAAAAAAACTAATCTACACATTTGGTAGATAAGGCCTTTACTAGAATCTAATAGTTTATTAATTTAAGAACATACCCAAGTGATATACTACAATGTGTATATTTTCTTTTGACAACTAGAAGCTTAGGATTTAAATTAGTTGGCATACCATTGAAAAATCCACTACTATGAACTATTTTTTATCTCCTATATTGGTTTCCCTTAAAAAGAAAAAAAGAAACCATGCTAATCCAGGCTAGTAACCTAAAGATATGTTAATTTCTTGTAACCTAGTTATAGATTAATTGTACAATATATTCATAGAATGATTTAACTCTATCTGATTTATAACAATCAATACTTTGGATTAATTAATAGAAAATAATAGTAGAAGAGAAAAATAAGTAATAGAAGACAATCTAAAAAAGACAATAAAATGGATATCCCCACAAAACCCCAACGTGGATAAAAAACTACAAATGTTGGATCTTCTATTCATCCTAATAGCTAACTTTCTCTTCAAGAATCCAATATAAGTTTTCTACAACAATCTTACATATATAGAGCCCAAGTGCTTTACTTGCTTGCAAGAAAATAATCTTTCCTTGTTTTCTTTATATTTAAATCATATATAAAATCAATCTTAATTTACTCAACCTCACAAAATTATAAATATTTTGCTAAAGAATTAGAAAAAAATATTTTTGCTAAATATCCAACTCAAGTTTCTTTAAAGAAACTCCACTCCACCTACTGAGATAAATAAAAAATCAACACTTCCTCCTAGCGAGGAAGGTGTTCTATACAACATCTAGCTTATTCTTGAAGAATACAAAATTATTCTTCATCAAAACCCTATCAAAATGTCTTCTATCTATTCACCCTTAGGAATGTAATAGAGTTTCACTAACCCCTTCTCCACACAAAAAATTATGCCAAGGAACTCTCTTCCTCTCAATGTGTCAAGGAATTATCTTCCTCTCAATTATTTCTAGGAAATATCTTCCTCATAATATATCCAAGAAATCTTTTCTCTATATATATCCAAGAAATGTCTTTCTCTCAATATAATCTTGGAAATCTATTTCCACTCTATGTTCCAAGACACTTTCTTCCTTTTGATATCTAAGGAACTCTCTTCCCCTGACTTTGGTTCTCCACTACCAATATACCACTCTAGTTGGAAACTAAACTTGAGAGATAGGCTATGAGTGAAAATTCATTCTCAAAAAGTAATGTTGGGGAAAACCTACAAATGTTGTTAATTTCAGTCTAATAGCTAACTTTCCCTTCAAGAATCCAATACAAGTTTGCTACAATAAACTTACATATATAGAGTCTAACTTCTTTACTTAGGTTGCAAGAAAAGAATATTTCTTTGCATTCTTTGACTTTAAATCATAAATAAAATCACTTATGACTTACTGAACTCCAAAAATTAAGAAATATTCTACTAAAGAAATAAAACATTACTCAAATTACTTTAGAACAACTCCACTCCACCTTCGGAAATTAAAAAACAAAACAAGAAACTAAGGTTTTCATTTTCTAAATTCAAAACAAATCAACCATTTTCATCTACCCCTCAATCACCACCACTAGAATATGCTACCAATCAAATAAGATAAAACAGAGCATTACTATTTCATTGCTATGTGAGTCTACTTGTGCTTATTAAAAACACAAATGATTGTGAGTCTACTAGTACTTATTGAAAGCACAATTACATTCACTTTATATATTTCTTCATTCAATTTATATTATTATTTACAAAATTTTCTGTAAATTACTTTAAATTTTTTAATAAAAATTTATAACTTACTTTTTACTTTCATTTTAAATAATTTTAAAATAATATTTATATTTTTTAATTTTAAATATTAATATAATAATTTTTATAATTATAATTGAATTATATTTTATAACTTTTATTAAAATAGAAAATTAAAATTTAATAAATATAAATATTTAACTTTTTATTTTTTAATATTTTAGTTGAAGCAAACATTAATTTGTAATAATTATTCATTTATTAATGTAATATAAAAATATATTTTTGAAAGATCTTTAATATAGTTTAATTTTATTTTTGAATATTTTATTTTAAATTAATTTAATTTTATATTTTTCAATTTTTTAAAATTTAATTTTTCAAATGATTTACTTCAAAAGTGCATACATACCCTACGCTTTGGAATAGAGACTTTTCTTTGAAGAAGACAGATTCTCCACCACTGAAAATTTACTTAAAGTATGTATATAAATGTCTTAAAACAATAAAATATAAAAATTAATATTATAAAATAACATCCAATCACGCAGCTATTTAGGCGTTGTAATGCATTTCATTGCAACCGTAATGTCATTTTGCAAGGTTCCTTTGCATCCAGATCTCAGCGATTCCTGAATCCTTTATATTTTTATTGCCCTCTGAATCTGTTTCATAGTTCCTTGGAAATGAAATTCCGCGGATTCCTTTATATTTTTGTTGTGTTCTGAAACGGAAATTCGATTCAGGTCTTCAATAACCAAGAGTTTAATTTTATATGTTAAATGTATTGTTTTACGCTTTTAATTTCATTTATTTACTAAGTATATAGAGGACTATAATTTTTCAATTTTTAAAATTGACTTTTTATATGGAATCTGAATTTAGCTTCTAAATTTGTGTTTCATATATTTTGGACGAGATTAAAATTGGAATCAATCACTCTAACATACCCTTTCTGGCCATAAAAAAAATTAAACTCATGAAAACGATTAATATATATAACTAAAATTCTCATGGGCTTCAAATACATACAGAAACACAAAACTTTTTTATTTATTGAAAGCTTATTTTATTTCATGGACATTGTTTATTTTATTTCAAGAGAAAGATATCAAATTGAAAGCTCATTAACCGTCACTCCCGATCTGAATTAGGAGGAGCCTGGCGCAGAAGGTGATTGGCAAGATTCTCAGTGTTTGTGATTTTTTGAGCAATAAATTTGGCCTCTATATAGATTCTGTTGTGCACGTTCTTCAACCTTGGGACGTCTTTAAATGAACCTGGACACCTGAATGCCTCGCTGCTCGTATTCTGCAGAGCCTTCACGGCACTGGAAACTTTGTCCTTGTCTCCAGATAAATCCTCCAAGTTCTCTACTGCCCTAATCGCCCGGACGTCTAAGAAGTTGTAACTTTTTATGCACAACCTGATAATTTTAGGCTCAGGCTTAGGATTCCGGCTTATCCTTAGATATGTGACAAACCATAACAGTTTGCCTGTGTCATCCTTCAGTAATTTGGCCGAATCATTCGCTTGCTGGGCCAAACTGCTTTCAGCTGTAACGCTTGCAACTCCTGCATCTGTAAATACATTATTCATCAGCAAAACCAGGGCTACTACAACTTTTAAGAGTATATAATCCATCGAACTTTGTTTTCTCCACTATTTTACGCTACGTGTTACAATGAGGAATACAATATTTGACCCACAGACGGGCTATTATATGGTTAGTTTTCGATGTCACTGATATTGTTTTTGTTGTACAAAAATTATTAAATAGGATAAATCTTTAATATTTATGCGGTAGTAGAATTACAAACATTTACTACTTCACAATTTTTTGTTAGAAGACAGTTTTACGTTTCCCACAATTTCTACCGTTCATGTTATAGTTAGCTTTCTTTATAATTGAAATCGTTTCAGGGGGATAATTTATTTAATAGGATGGGATTTTAATTAATAAATTAGCGTTGTCATTAAATATGATTATAGGTTATTTGGTTAGGGTTAGGATTATGGCTATGATAAGCATGTGCATCATGGTTATTATTAAGGTTAAAATTCAATGTTATAATCAAGATTAGGGTTTAGGGTTTAGATAGGATTATCATTTACGTAAGGGTTTACATCATGGTTAATATTAAATGGTTAGGGTTATGGTTTTGATTAGGGTTGTAATTTAGGGTTTGGGTTAGTATTATAGTTTTGGTTAAGTTTAGATTTATGCTTTGCGTAAGGAATATAGTTAGGGTTAGGGTTTAATGTGTAGGTAATTAGGTTAGGATTAAGGTTTAGGGTTAGGATTATGGTTAAGGTAATATTTTATTTTATGATTGTTATTATGGTTGGGGTTAGCATTATAGTTAGGGTGAGGTTTTACATCATAGTTAGTATTATGGTTATTAAGGTTAGAAATTAGGGTTAAATTTTAATAATGGTTAGTATTATACTTAGATTTATAGTTTTGATTATTGTTAGGCTTTATTTTTTATTAGGATGATGGGTTAGGGTTTAGGATTAGGATTGGGGTTTAGGGTTAGGATCTAATTTTAATGTTTATGGTTAGAATTATGGTCAAGTTTAGGGTTTCATATCATGCTTGTAATAATGGTTAGGGATACCATTTTGATGACATTAGAGTTTACAGTTGCAATTAGAATTTATTTTTTAGGTTTATGCTATGGTTAGGATTATGGTTGGGCTTAGTGTTTTATTTATGGTCTTGTTTAGGATTAGGATTATGGTTAGCGTTAGAGTTTTAAATTAGGGGTCAAGCTTAGGGTTCAGGGTTAGGATTATTGTTAGGTTAAGGATTATATTTAGGATTAGTGATTTCATTAGACTTAAAGCTTTTGTTATGGTTAGGATCAAAGTTAGTGTTAGGATTATGGTTAGAGTAAGGGTTTGTACATGATGGCTAGAATTATGGTTATTAGAGTTAGGATTGAGGGTTAGGGTAAGGATTAGGATTTGTGTAAATTCTAGGTTAAGAGGTAGAATTTGGATTATGTATAGGGTTAGGGTTGTAATTAGGTCCATAGATAAATTAGGATTATGGTTAGATGTAAAATCAATATTATGGTTGGGTTTAGCATTATATGGTAGACCTAATTACACCATAACTCCTATTAAACTATATCATTAACCCTAATTGGACTATGTCCTTAATTATATCTTTCTACTTTTATGTACATATCTTATACCCTATAAAATTTTAGTTCTCTTATATTAAAATTTTAGATCTTTTTTTATTGTATATATTTTCTTAAGCCCTAATTAAGGAGTTTATCTACCCTTTTTTAAAGATATTTATAGACCATTATGATCGAATGATATAATAGATATGTGTGTAAATTACTTTTAGTAATTTTAATCCAATGTTGATTTGTGGAGAATTGTGTATTTATGTAATTAAAATTTAGAAGCATAAAAGAATTGTTTAAATATAGAAACATAAAACATCTTTATTTAATTTATTTGAAATATCAAAAATATTTCAAAATGTTGATTATTTTTTTATATGAAAAATCTAATATAGTTGATAGAAAAAATGTAAGAAAAAACATAAATTTCATTGGAGAAAGTAAAATAGAAGAAAGGTGAAAAATTAATTTTAATAGTTATATGGAAAAAATTGTATTCAAAACTAAAAGAAAATTTAAGATAAATTAAAATATTTAAAATAAAAGTATTATCAAATTAATGAAATTTTATAGGGAAAAATTTATTACCATTTCCAGCAATTCAAAATGTATAAATTCTAGTAAGTTCCTAAAATTAAATTTATTGTCATTGTGAACAATTCAAAATACTTAAATTTTAGTAGATTTCTAAATTAAAATTGATTTCTTTTGATATTCTTTTATTCATTTTTAAAAAAAAATTTCCCCTTTTTGTAAAAGGGTTTTGTCATTATCTTTCAAGATGAGCGTATAATTTTAGCAAGAGATTATTGGTCCATAGAATGGAAAGATTAGAAGCACATTAATAACATATTAATAGCACAAGGGGAGTTGGTCTGCTGAGTGTGGGGAGAGGGTGGGGGCAGGGTATTCCTATGAGGCATATCATCCATCACCAGCGGGGTATTCAAAAGGTAAATGCTGCCAGACCTGGCCGAGCTCAAGTGTTTAGCCGAGGAGCCCTCAATCGAACCAGAGGAGGTAGATGTGTCCATATCCTCTGAACGAGACTTGTCCTTAGAGGCCATTTTCTTGAGTCTTCTTTTGCATTTCTCCTTGGGAATTTAGTTGGAACATCAGACAGTACCACCCAAATAAGCTTCCAAATCCAATATTTAAGATTCTAGTTTTTAAATTAAAAATACTTATTTTTAAATTAGAAATCAATTAACAATATTTGTTTCAATTAAAAACATTAAAATTTTATTTCATGGACAAAAATATTTTTTTAATTGAAAGCTTATTTTATTTCATGGATAAATAAATTAACAAAAAAAACTTTTATTTTTATTGAAATCTTATTTTATTTCATGGACATTGTTTATTTCATTTCAAGAAAAACTAAGCAAATTGAAATCTCATTCAATGTAATTCCCAATCTGAATTAGGACGAGCCTGGCGCACAAGTTGGTAGACAAAATTCTTAGTGTTTGTCATTTTCTTAGCAATAAATTTGGTACCTACGTGGATTCTGCCTTTAAATACATGGAGACATGTGTATACCATGCTGGTTGTATTCTATAGATTCTTCAGGACTCTGGAAACTTTTTTCTTGTCTGTGGATTCTTTTAGATATGATAGATAACAAATATTTAAGGAGAGTCATACTTATAGAAGCCTATGCTATTGTTCATAATAATGTTTTTGATAGATAAAGCAGCAAGAGGGTGCTGGCCTGAACAAAAGGAACTAGTAGCACATTAACATCACATTAATGTAACCAGTAGATAAATAGTTTAACATTATAATCACCAGTCTAAATCTGCCCCTATCAAAAACATAAACCATAAAAATAGAGTATCTAGATTGGGCAGTAGCAAGTAAAGTATCAGTTAAAAGCCACACAAGGCTAAACAGAAAGCTGTAAAAATTAACATTGACCCCATCAAAAAAATAGTGGGTCCTCAAGCCAGCCCCAGGCAAAAATAACCAGCACATGGGAAATAGAATTAACTTTTCCCCTCCAACTGCTTAGACAACAGGGTCGTCACCCATTCTTCTTGTGAAAATAGGAATAGGTCCTCATTGTCCTCGTTCGCTTCTAGAGTACCACCCGCGAACTTCTCCTACACATGACAGAGAGTAGTAGCCGAAGTGTGCATAACCTTCAAGCAAAATTTGTTGGTCAGCATACATTGGTTCATCAACTCCTACATGGATTTCTTGATCTCCGCAATCTCTCTGTCTAAGTTTGTGAACCTCCTTTTAAGGGTACCTTTGAGACTATCCTCTGGGGCCTAGGTATTGTAAACAAAAGGGGGCTTATCCTGGGGGTCTTGACCAGGACTCAGGGGTGGGGTAGGAATGGGGGTTTCCATGGCTTGCTTGGGGTCAGGAATAGGGTTGTTACTAGGCCTAGGGGGGCTCATATGGTCATCCGAGGAATCATTCATAGAATCAGTGGTTTGGGAGTCTTTCTCAGTCATAGACTATTCTTTAGAAGCCGTTTACAGCAGCCTGGTTTTACATTGCTCCTTGGCAAGTTTGTTTGACCTCCTGCTACCTGAGTCACTCAAATCCACCTCCAGGCTAACCTGGCTCTCCATTATTTTCCTTTTTTTGGGCCTACATTTGGTCTCTGGAGTACTATCATCCTCCCTCCTATTTTTAATTTCCTCAAACTCAGATACATAGGGCACCTCCTGGCCATCCTTCTTATTAAACAACTTTTTGACACATTTTTGGGTTCCTACTCTCTTTGGCACCCAGCTTAGGCTCCTGGATGATACAGATGGACTGGGAGGAGGACTTGGTGGGATTTTAAGTTTTGGTCAGGGAATCCTCCTGGGGCATTTCTTGGATAATCAGGGGGGGTTGGGGTGCCGGGCAGATAGCTTTGCGGAACTAGTAGATGCAGAGAAGGAGGCCGTAGTGGAGGATAATGTTAGAACACTAAATATGTGACAAAAATAGTTTAATAGCACTAAGAATTATGCTAATCTAATAAAGTCTTTAAATATTTTGACATACTAGCTTAGAACATCTGATCTCTATATTAAGTAAAAGCCTATATATTTTTTCATCAATATTATGTTGGTTCTTCTCCTTGCAGGACCAAACTTGAATCAAATAGTTGGGCTTAAAACACTGGTTAGCCACTCAAGCTTGACAAGAAAAATAAACCAATTGATAAGGATAAAGAGAAATCCTCCTTCTTCTTTGAGCTCCACATTCACTCAGCCGGGTATTGCCTTATCTGCACATTCAAGACACCTCATGACAAACCAAAGGCCTGCAAATAGATTAATGTGGAATAGCAATCAATCTCCTATAGGTATCCTGTACCCCAATAATAGAAAGTCTCATGCAATAGCCCTACTTGCATGGAATGAGACTGAAAGCTAGAGACCTATACTAACAACAAGAAAGGGAAAGGGTGGAACTAAAAGGAAATGATTTTAAATGGATTGAAAGGATACCTAAGATGCCCTAAGTCTCTGATAGACCAATGCCTTATCCAATGGGCCATAGAGTCAAATACAATACTGCAAGGGATAGCTATGAAACAAGAAAACAATATGCTTAATGTGTTGATCCCTGACATCAATCACACACCATGACCAAACCTCAACTTAGTACCCACCTGTGCATTCAAATATGTTATTATCCATCAAAGGATTTTGACCCTCCCCTTAGAAAAGACCTATGAACAGACAATACATTGACCAGCATCCACTGGAAGACAAGCATGAAATATCCTTGACACCTCAACTCGTACATACATGAAAACTAACTCTGAACCAGTTGTCCCTGCGAAGAAAACTCCACTTGCAAACACTTAGGCAATGAAAATAGAAAAATCAAACACCATTGATGTATGATTAATGGACTCAGAATTCAAATGGAGATAGCTCAGTAACAGTAAGAATATATTCACTTCTCATACATAACACAAATCTATTGCAACATGCTTGTATTCTGTCAACCAACAATGGAAATAGAACACCCTATATGCAGAGAGAAGGAGAAATCTGTAGAACAGAGCCTTTCATGGAACTAAAAAGAAAATCTAAGCTGGAACCCTTTGAAAATCAGAAAAAACAACATATATACCCATGGTTACCTTGAAATACCACACAAGTTAGGATGCAACAAGCTAAGGGTAACCATGGTTAGAGTTTTCCATCAATTAGGCATTTCAATATCTGATACAATTCGAAGGGAAAACAATAAGTCCTAAATGTAATTAACACTTGATCTTCAATCATGAAAGAATCTTTGAAAGGCACCGAAGATCAATCAAAATTCTACAAAATTCAAACTGGAAGTGACCCTGCAACTGCTTTTGGTACGTTTCACTTATTCCCCTACGATAAGACACTCCTCTCTACAATCGTCTCACACCCTGGAGCACACTAGAGTGGTGGAGGAGATCAGTGACACCAACTCTGGCCCTTCCTGTCATCAATTTTGGTCCTTTCCAGTCGCTGGCAACATTCACAGAGATTCAAATTTGAATCTGCAACGGTCACCATGCACTCGCAGGCTTCAAGTTTTAACCATTCAAACATTTAAGGCTAACTCTGCAATGGTGACACCAAACAGTTGTTGCATGATCACATAGCCAAGAAATGGGCTATGCGAACATGGGACACATTACTTCCCACTACCTTCTCCTAACTGCCAACGTCGCCACTTGCCACAACAAGGTTTGTCGCATGTTCGCAATCTGGGAAACTGGCTTACGTGAACATGTGACAAGCCACAAATAGAAAACCTGTCGACTGTCATGTTACCACTGAGACACCCTAGCCCAGGCCCGCATTCACACCCTAACCTCCTACCAGCATGGACCAACCAGAGATCGCCATAACACACCTACCAACGGGACCACCAAGCAAATATAGACGGGCCCAGGGACATGTGGCATCTTATCACATGATCGCATAGCCCAAAAATGGGCTATGTGAACATGCGACAACCCGCGACCAATAACCGCCACTGAACTACAACCAGCACCATTCTGCCGATGAGACCCAGGGACACGTGGCAAGTGGTCACATGATCGCATAGCCAAAAACTAGGCTATGTGAACATGCAATAGCCAATCACAGGTTGCCACATCACCACCTACTACAAATGGGTGCACCAGGCAGTCTCCTCATAAACTAGAATCGACAGTTATCACTATACCTTGATGTTAAAAAGTGAGCACCTCCACTTAGTGGTATAATGATAAACACCAGATCTATCCATGATTTAACCTCCTTAGAAGACTGCGGACCCACCGATGCTATCCAACTTGTCAATCTGCCAACCAATCAAAAGATGCCAACTCACTCCACCCTGACAATGGACCCACTGACAAAAGCCAAGTCACCACCTCGGACCAGTCGGAAGACACCACATCACCACCTCTGACAGTGGGCCCACCAACAAAATGCTAAGAATTCAGCAACTACGTGACTAACCATTCGCCAAGTCATGAGATGTTAGCCGCTAACCACTAGAAATGAATAAATTACGTGACAACACAGTTGCTAGATCACTGAATGCTTAGGGATTAACTGCCAGAATTAGGAGACCAAGTGATAATCGTAAGTCACCAAGTTGCAGAATGAAAGCTTAACTGCCCGCCAAGTAGAACATCAGGAAGAAACAGGACCCACATGGCTAGGTGGCAAGCGGTCACATGATCGCATGTCAGAAAAGTTTGACATGTGGCCATGTGACAACCAATGAGAGAAAAACCTTTGAAAACCTGGGCCCACCACCCATTGCACCTACGCACTAAAGCAAAGTAAACCGCCAGGCAGCTGAACAGAAACTGGGACCCGCATGGCTAGGTGGTGAGCAGTCGCATGATCACATGTTGGAAAAGTCTGACATGTGGCCATGCAACAGCCAATCAGGAAGAGCCTGGACCCATCACCCACGTCGGACTTGCGCAGTTGAGGGAATGCCAGCAAACAGGGAACTAGTGTGAGGTCAAAAACACACAATGTTTTTGGCACAGTAGACGATCGAAAACACACAAAGTTTCCAATGCCAAAGAATAAGCGCACAAAGCAGGGAGCACAGGGTCGAAAACAATGAAGGCCAAATACACACAGACCAAAAACATCATGGATTTTCAAAAACATTGTGGGTTTTTGACACTTAGGCAGATTGTGAAATTATGTTTCCTATAGACCCTAAAACTTGAATAACCTTTTGGATTTTATGATTCAGCATGTGCAAATTGGACCAGAGCTAGGTGACAACAATAAAGAGCACAAGGTAGGACATTTTAAAAAAACACTACAAGGAATAGGCCAATCTCATAAGATTTTTTCTATGACAGAAAATTGGCCTAATAGTGGCTTTGGTTGGGGACAATGGGTAACTGGTGCCCATGTCAGAATTCAAGATTTATGGGAGAGTAGACCACTAACTGGATAAAAATAGGGAACTCAAAAAAAATGCAGGGAATAGGAAGGAAAAGCACACAACAGGAAAGGGAAAGACTATACAAAGATTTACAGTATTTACAACTAGGCTCAAGGCCCCAAAATTATGATCAATACTTTCCTCTGTCAAACAAAAAATTTTCATCTCCACACATCAGAGACAAAATGAAAATTTTGCTTCCATGTGACAGAGCACAATTATATCCATCCTTCCACAATTTGAAACAAAATTTTTTAGTACATACTTCTTGAGGGCTGGAAAAGTAATCATGCCAATTCTAAAAATGTTGTAGCACATGCATGTTGCAGTCAAAGGAGGAAATGCTAAAGGAGCTGCAAGATGAACCATCCTCAATACTATCAACAAACACCTATAATTCTACCATCTACATAGAAAGAAAAACACTCTAGCTCTATCAAACTGTCATTGCAATCACTACTGGATCCATTCATACTAGAAATTTGCACCTCCAAGGAGAAGATACACCGATCTTCATGCAAACACTGAGGGGACTCATCACATGGGACATCATCATTAAACAAAAGAGCACTCTGCATCATGTCAGCATCTAACAAAACCAAAGATTTTTGATAGGTGGGAAGAGAAACATCAACCTGGTTTTCATCTAGCAGTGATGGGGCAACAAAAGAATTAGAGGCACACATGTCAAAGTCAAATCCTATTGACTCATGTTCCATATCAAAATCAATGTGTGTTGGATGTAAGAACCCAGAGCCATCACCCCCTGAATATCTGAGATATTCACAAGACAATAAATCTAAAATTTGTTCACTATGAAGTGAAGAGCTGTCCTCAAGAACATCATCTTCTGCCATACAATCATTAGTAATACCTTCATCTATCCAATCCTCTTCCTCATCTGACTGATTGCATAAACTTTCTACCCCATATTGAGAAAAGGCATCACTTTCATGACTGCAAGAAAGAGTGTCAACACCTGACACATCTCCTTCATAAATTTCATCACTCTCAATATCAACACTACTGAGAAAAGCCCCAAGTGCATCCTCAAGTTCAAGACTAGCATCACCAAGTACCCAATCCCTGACACATACATAATGCTCTTCCCACAAGGCATTTGACCAATTGGTTGACTCAGGAAATCAAAGCTCTAGGAATAAACCAATGAAGTCAAATTTAGGAAACTCAACATCCTCAAGAAGCTCATCATATACTTCACAAAATCTATCATAGAACAAGGATATGGATAAATCCTTTCTACTTCCCACCTTCAAACTGACTAATCTTATGCAATCCCTAAGGATGCCCTGGTCTAATAATGCAAGCTCCTTATTCAACTTATCCATTGAACTTAATGCAATACTTCCACATAATTTTGCCAAACTGCAACTGAAAACCTGAAGTATGCCAACCTCTGCTTACACCTTATCCTTCTTTTAGTGCTTGACCACTTTATAAGGAACATTTAAAACTTGAAAAATACCTAAGAAAATCTTGCAGCAGAAGACCTTTGGCTGGAAGGCAGGGCAGATCTAGAGCTCATCCTATAAGCTCCATCAGATAACTTTGTCATGCAGAGCCGCCACCTCCTTGACAGGAAAATGTTTCACTATTTCTTCTTCCAACCAACACAAAGCTACACTAGGTATACACACTGTTTATCAGGAGGAACACTGATCAAACAAAGAAAATCAGAGCCGCCACTCACAACTAGGTGAGAAGATTTTACAAATGCTAATTTTGTATCTGAATCTTTTCTAGACTCTCCCCAGTAAAGTCACCATTTTGTTGGTGACTCGGATGGGCCAAACCAATCTGGTCAAAAAATTTTGACTACTTCAATATGACAGCAACTAGAGCTCCTTAATAAGTTTTCCTTATGTTCTTCCCCAGTAGAGTCACCATTTTGTTGGTTCTTCTCCTTGCAGGACCAAACTTGAATCAAATAGTTGGGCTTAAAACACTGGATAGGCACTCAAGCTTGACAAGAAAAACAAACCAATTGATGAGGATAAAGAGAAATCCTCCTTCTTCTTTGAGCTCCACATTCACTTAGGTGGGTATTGCCTTATTTGTGCATTCAAGACATCTCATGACAAACCAAAGGCCTGTAGATAGATTAATGTGGAATAGCAGTCAATCTCCTATAGATATCCTATACCCCAATGATAGAAAGTCTCATGCAATAGCCCTACTTGCATGGAATGAGACTGAAAGCTAGAGACCTATACTAACAACAAGAAAGGGAAAGGGTGGAACTAAAAGGAAATGATTTTAAATGGATTGAAAGGACCACAGAGATGCCCTAAGTCTCTGATAGACCAGTGCCTTATCCAATGGGCCACAGAGTCAAATACAATACTCCAAGGGACAGCTATGAAACAAGAAAACCATATGCTTAATGTGTTGATGCCTGACATCAATCACACACCATGACCAAACCTCAACTTAGTACCCACCTGTGCATTCAAATATGTTATTATCCATCAAAGGATTTTGACCCTCCCCTTAGAAGAGACCTATGAACAGATAATACATTGACCAGCATCCACTGGAAGACAAGCATGAAATATCCTTGACACCTCAGCTCATACATACATGAACACTAACTCTGAACTAGTTGTCCCTGCGAAGACAACTCCACTTGCAAACACTTAGGCAATGCAAACAGACAAATCAAACACCCTTGATGTATGACTAATGGACTCAGAATTCAAATGGAGATAGCTCGGTAACAGTAAGAATATATTCACTTCTCATACATAAGACAAATTTGTTGCAACATGCATTGTATTCTCTCAACCAACAATGGAAATAGAACACCCTATATGTAGAGAGAAGGAGAAATCTGCAGAACAGAGCCTTTCATGGAACAAAAAAGGAACTCTAAGCTGGAACCCTTTGAAAATCAGCAAAAACAACATATATACCCATGGTTACCTTGAAATCCCACACAAGTTAGGATGCAACAAGCTAAGGGTAGCCATGGTTAGAGTTTTCCATCAATTAGGCATTTCAAAATTTGATACAATTCGGAGGGAAAACATTAAGTCTTGAATGCAATTAACACTTGATCTTCAATCATGAAAGAATCTCTGAAAGGCACCAAAGATCAATCAGAATTCTACAATATTCAAATTGGAAGTGACCCTGCAACTACTTTTGGTACATTTCACTTATTCCCCTAGGGCAAGACAGTCCTGTCTGCAATCATCTCACACCCTAGAGCACACTAGAATAGTGGAGGAGATCAGTTTCACCAACTCTGGCCCTTCTTGTCATCAATTTTAGTCCTTTCTGGTCGCTGGAAACATTCACAGAGATTCAAATTTAAATCTGCAATGGTCACCATGCACTCGCAGGCTTCAAGTTTTAACCATTCAAACATCTCAGGCTAACTCCATAATGGCGACACCAAATAGTTGTCACATGATCGCATAGCCCAGAAATGGGCTATGCGAACATGTGACACGTTACTTCCCACTACCTTCTCCTAACTATTGACACCGCCGCTTGCCACAACAAGGTTTGTCACATGTTCGCAAGCTGGGAAACTGGCTTACACGAATATGTGACAAGCCGCAAATAGAAAACCTACCGACTGTCATGTTACCACTGAGACACCCTAGCCCGGGCCCACATTCAAACCTTAACCTCCCACCAGCACAGACCAACTAGAGATCACCATGACACACCTGCCAACAGGACCACCAAGCAAATACAAATGGGCCCCAGGGACACATGGCATCCTGTCACATGATTGCATAGCTCAGAAATGGGCTATGCAAACATACAACAACCTGTGAACAGTAACCACCACTGAACTGCAACCAGCACCATTCTACCGATGGGACCCAGGGACATGTGGCAAGCGGGTCGCATGATCGCATAGCCAAAAATTGGGCTATGTGAACATGCGACAACCAATCATAGGCTGCCACATCACCACCTGCTACAAACGGGTCCACCGAGCAGTCTCCTCATAAACTAGAATCGACAGTTGTCGCTATATCACGATGTTAAAAAGTGAGCACCTCCACCCTGTGGTATAACAACAACCACCAGATCTGTCCACACTTTAACCTCCTTAGAAGACTGTGGACCCACCGATGGTATCCAACTTGTCAATCCACCAACCAATCAAATGATGCCAACTTGCTCCACCCTGACAATGGACCCACTGACAAAAGCCAAGTCACCACCTTGGACCAGCCGAAAGACACCACATCACCACCTCTGACAGCGTGCCCACCAACAAATTGCCAAGAATTCAGCGACTACATGTCTAACCGTTCACCAAGTCAGGAGATGTTAGCCACTAACCACCAGGAATGAAGAAATTACACGACAACATAGTCGCCAGATCACTGAATGCTTAGGGAATAACCACCAGAATCAGGAGACCAAGCGGTAATCGTAAGTCGCCAAGTCATAGAATGAAAGCTTAACTACCCACCAAGTAGAACATTAGGAAGAAACGAGACCCACATGGCTAGGTGGCAAGTGGTCGCATGATTGCATGTTAGAAAAGTCTGACATACAGCCATGTGACAACCAATCAGATAAAAGCCTTTGAAAACCTGGGCCCACCACCCATCACACCTGTGCACTAAAGCAAAGCAAACCGCCAGGTAGCTGAACAAAAATTGGGACTCACACGGCTAGGTGGCAAGTGGTCGCATGATCGCATGTCAGGAAATTCTAACATGCGGCCATGCGACAGCCAATCAGGAAGAGCCTGGACCCACCACCCACATCAGACTTGCGTAGTTGAGGGAACGCCAGCAAATAGGGAACTAGTGCGACGTTGAAAACACATAATGTTTTCAGCACAGCAGAAGACCAAAAACACAGAGTTTCCAATGCCAAACAATAAGCGCACAAAGCAGGGAGCACAGGGTCAAAAACAACGAAGGCCAAAAACACACAGACCAAAAACATCATGGATTTTCAAAAACATTGTGGGTTTTCGACACTTAGGCAGATTGTGAAATTATGTTTCCTGCAGACCCTAAAACTTGAATAACCTTTTGGATTTTATGATTCAGTATGTGCAAATTGGACCAAAGCTAGGCGACAATAATAAAGAGCATGAGGTAGGACATTTAACAAAAACACTGCAAGGAACGGGCCAATCTCATAAGATTTTTTCTATGACAGAAAATTGGCCTAACATATTCTATTAGAGAATAGTATTACATAGCCAATTAGATAAATAAATTAAAATACTAGCATATAACATTATATTGCTCAAGTTTATGTTTTGTATTTTGAGAAGAAAAGAAATGTGGTTCACTAGATAAATATAAATCTATAATTTCCATTTGTGGTGGCATGATTTTCACTCACATACAACCCTTTATAGCCATGAACTAGCATCTTAGACTAGCTAAGGAACAATATTGGAAGCATAACAACATGATCAATAGATGTGATATTTTAATTTCTACATCAATTGTATTAGGACATATGGAAAATAAAATTAGATATTACTAGTTATAAGTGTATTGACTAGGTTTTTGCATCTCCTCATTGTCATGCCACATTTATTTCCAAAGCTTTAGCTTTTCAATGGATTTGACTAACCTCATCCTAGTAGTTGACATTGGTGTTTGAGTTTTGTTGACTAGTGAGCATGGCACTTGAGAACAAATGCCTCAAACATTTGTCCTAAAGTAATTCCATAAGGTACATTTTTCGGTACCCCCAACATTATCTTTCCTATTCAAGCCTTTGATAGTGCATATGAATGCTTGATAAATTCACTTTGATTGGTTATTTTGAGGGGAGGGCTCTCCTAAAAGCATGCTATATTTTTCATGAGGCTTGATATCTTTCAAAATCTCACCAAAAGCTTATTTTTATAACTTTATTGACGTTGCCCATGTCGAGGGTATCCTTTGTCACGAGCCTTGGTTTTTATCATCCCCCTTTCTTATTTTTTAGTCATTCTCATGAGACTTATTTGTCTCTAATGATTAGACAAAAAATTAAAGTCTTAATCAAGATAAAATGCCCCCTTCTTCTCTTCTCTTGTTGGTCTTTCTTGCAAACCATTTCTCTATCCATTGGAAAAGTGGTTTTCCTACAACTAAAGATTTATTTTCATGATTTTCCTCAAACGAAAATATGTGTCAATGTAGATTTGTGTCAAAACCTCAAAAATATTATTTATATTTAGATAAGAGGCCTTTGCTAATTTCTAATAAGTGCTTTATATGAATCTACACAAAACTTGCTATCGATGTCAAATATTATGAAAACAAAATTAAGGATTCCCCTATGACTACTTCAAAGTTTAAAATTCTTCCTAAGGAGTCCACCCATCACACTCTTGTGAGAGTGCCAAAAAAAGGTGGGTTAGGGGGTGGAAAGACTACAAATTTCTACAAAGAAAATGGTTCTTCATTTCCTTAGAAACGTATCTCAGTTCTATTGTTGCATAGTTGCAACCATAGATTCAGCCATAGCCGGAGTCATAGCCAAAGGCTCAGTCATAGGCACAACATCAAGTTGCTTCACACTCTATTTATGAGGGGAAGAATTCAAATGGTGAAGGTGTTACACGTATGTGTGGGTTTGCATTTCTTTGGTTGCATCAATTTATAGTGCACATTTTTCTTCACTATACCACTTTCATTACCCTCAAAGACAGGATGTTTACAAGGAAACAAACCTTTATAAAAATGTACAATGGTTCGAGGAGTCATACCTTAGTTTTTGGCTAACGTCAAAATTCTTGCAAAATATTTTCTCCTCTCTTAATGATGAAGATATCATGCCATATTTTGAATGATTAATTTTATATCATAGAATGTATGAGGTCTAATTGACCTTTCCAAGAAGTATCCTATGGGTGATACTTGAAATAATTATTGCAATATATATCTATATTTTTTAGTTTAGAAATTAAAATTACTTCAAAATAGAATTTCACATTTCTCAACTCATAGGGAATCTCAAGGTTACAGAGCATAACTATTTCAACTACTATGTAATTCTACTGGTGCTTATTGAAAGCACAAATGATTGTTATAAAATTGATAAAAAAATCAACAATAAATTGTTAAATTATTCTAAAGAATATAATGGGAGAGAAAATCAAATACAATTATAGAAATCAATAAAAAATATTTTAATTCAATCTATATATTTATTCATTCAATTAATAATTACTATTATTTTTGGCTCAATAATAGGCCTTAGCCTTGATATTTTTTATTAATCATTTTAAATAAAATTTACATATTTTTCCTTTTTTTCTATTTTTCCTCCGTTCAAATGGGTGTTGGTATGAATGAACGGAGTTTAGGATTGACTCATAGAAAATTAAGCTATTATAACAAATTTATTTCATGCTTTTTAAAGTAAACCTTTGAATAAAAAATATTTGATCACTTCCAAGATGTAAGTTAAAAATGTTAGCTACCTTAATAAATTTAAACCAGAACCCAAGTTATAACTCAAAGAACAATAGAGGAGATGTACTAAACCAATTTTAAGATTAATCGTAAAATAGTCTATATATGAATTAGAGTAGATGTTACATGTGACAAAGTACTATCATCAGACTAGGTAATAGAGACTAGCGATGGAAACTACCAAGCTATCAAGCCCTTACATCTCCCTCTACTCTTCTAGTCATAGCCACCAAGGACACTCCACCGACATCCTCTCACTACCAAAAATAAGTAGCAAGAATATTTGAAAGAAGGTGAGCATCTGTCTTGACAAATTATGCCACAAACTCAAGTATAACATGCTGATAGCACACTCCCTCCTTATTTTCCCCTTAAACCCAACCTCTCTCTCATGCAGATCCTCCTTCCCTTGATCAACTTGAAACACTCATTTATTTTTATCTCTTGGAACCCTCTGCACCTAACCATGCAACACCTATTCATCAACCCTTTTTCCACAACAAACCAATTCTTGATGGATATTATCCCTTTCTTTGTCCAGCCTCTTATCCAAATACTCTTTGAGATGTAAAATGATACCTTGATCCTTGCCAAACACCAGTCTGATTAGGTGATAGAGGAGATCCTAAATGATACTTTGTATGACATATTTCATGATCTTATCGATACATAAATGTTTAATGCTAAAAAATAAATGCTTGTTAATAAAATCAAAAAATTAGATGTCATGGAAAATGATCAACATACTTTAGAAAATGAATTGGTTGAGTTTGAGGCAAGAGATAATGACCCTGAACTAGACATTGTTATTACTGAGGATGTGAGGAACATCCCTTGTTGAGCATAGGATTAAAGATGGAAACTTGGAAAATCAAACCAAGATAATAGATTTACTTCATGTAGGGAGGGGGAAGTTCTCCCCCAAGGGGCAATGAAGGACCTTTCATGGAATGTTAGGGGCTATAATTCCCCTAACAAAAAATGTTTTCTCCAACACTTCATTAATAAACTTAAAACATAACTCATTTTACTGCAGGAAACTAAACTTGAGTTAAAAGGACTAGATAACTTTAAAAAATCTAGGCTTTTGGGATATCTCTGGCAGTGCGGTTGATGGTGCCTTAGGAGGTCTAGCTATTCTATCAGATTGAAGGAAACTCATTTATACTCCAATATCCCTTAATATATGTTGGATGTTAGGCTCAGTTAGAAGCACCAAAACTAATCTTACTTTCCTCATCTTGAATTTTTATGGTCCTATGGATTCGCTGTCAAGGATAATTTTATGGTAGGAACTCAACTACACCCTTGGAAACTACCAATATCAAACTATCTTCATTGGTGGGTATTTCAACACCATTTTTGACCCAACTAAAAAAAATGGGGATAGACGACCTTACTTTACCTCTATGACTGACTTCAATACATGGATTCAACTAAACCAATTGATGGAACCTAAAATAGAGGATGGAATCTACACGTGGACCAATAGGAGAAATGGAGCTGATTTTATAGCTGAGAAACTTGACCTCTTCTTCTTTAAAGGTGATTGGACTGACTTTCCCTTTGGCCTCAAAAAAGAGATACTTCCCTTCTCATGTTCTAACCATTATCCAATTCTTCTCAACATAATGGATGACTCAAAATACCATCACATTCCCTTTAGATTTGAGCATATGTGGCTAAAAGATGAAAGGCATCTCCCCCTCATATAACAATTGTGGGAAAGCCTTAATTTTAAAGGATCTAAACTTTTCTTCTTGGTTAATAAAATTCAAAAAATTAAAAGCAAGCTAATTACATGGAATAAGGAATGGTTCAATAATATCTTTGGGGGAAAAATCAGAATTGAGTCAAAACTTGATTTTCTCACTAAATATATCATTGATTATGGTATGGATAAGGATTCCTACCAAATAGAAAAAAAATCCTCAACATTGAATTAGAGGACATTCTAGCTAAAGATGAATTGTTTAGGAGATGAAAATCAAGGAAAACTTGGCTTAATGTTGGGGATAAGAATACCAATTTTTTTCATAATAGTACCAAGGTTCAAAGAAATATTAATAGAATAATAAAAATTACAAAACATAATTTGGATTGAATTGAGGAAGCCAAGGCTATCATGGATGAGGCCATTAATCATTTTCAACACATCCTCAATAACTATGAAATATTTAACTTAAGGACTCAACATCTCTTCCTCAATAATATTCCTACACTAATTAATTAGGAGAAAAAAAGACTACTAAAAGCTAAATTCACTAAAGAAGAAATCGAGAAAGTTCTAAAACATGTGCAACTAGACAAATCCTTGAGCCCAGACGACTTTCCCACAATGTTTTTTTCCAAAAAATATGGCTCTTTACTGGTCAAGAAGTGGTTGATGCACAAGAAGGGGTAATAAATTCAGGTAACCTACTTAAAGAAATTAACCATACCTTTTTAGCCTTAATCCATAAAAAATAACACAATGATAATTTTAATGACTGCAGACCAATAGTATTATGAACCACTATATACAAACTACTTTCCAAAACACTGGAAAGAAGAATTCATAATTTACTACTGATAATTATTAGAGAAAAACATACTAGATTTGTACAAGACCTCTCTATATATGATGGGGTCATTATTTCCCAAGAAGAAATACACTCGGACCAACTCAAAAAGAACCCCAACATGCTCATTAAACTTGACATTAATAAACCATATTGCAAGGTAAATTGGAGATTTTTATGCAGTGTCCTTGAAAAATTCAGCTACAATAAATCATGGATAAATTTGTTTTTTGAATATATTTCAACCCATAAATTATCAATCATGCTAAATGGATCTCTAGAAGGATTTTTCAACTCCTTAAGGGTAATTAGACAAGGGGAGCCAATATTGCCTTTCCTTTTCATTATGATGGAAGAAGCCCTAGGGAGAGCCTTAACCAGAGATAGAGATGATAACCAAATCAACAACATTAGAGTCACGATAGATATAGACCCCATCACCCGCCAATAATTTGTGGACAATACAATGATATTTGGTACCAACTTGATTAACGAAGCAACCAAACTCAAGGAAATCCCACATTCCTATTCAAGGGTATCAAGACAAGAAATTAATCAAGATAAATCAGGATTTTTTTTCCCTAAATGCAGACCCTAATCTTGAATCTGATATTTGTAACCTATTAAAATTTAAAAATGGGACACTCCCTTGTAAATATCTAGGGCTATCCCTCGATAAAGGAACCAAATCCTCAAGCACATGGGAATCTACCATCTTAAAGATTAAAACTAAAACAACTTCTTGGAAGGGAAAATGCTTCTCTTCCATAGGTAAGATGACAATGCTGAAATAAGTTTTAGCCGCTATCCCTATTTACCAAATGACATGTTTCCCCCTTCTTGCAAGTAAAAGGGATGAAATTAACAAGCTAATTAAAAACTTCTTCTAGAAAGGGGAAAATGGGGAGAAGAAAATCTCCCTGATGGCTTGGAACTCACTTTTTTTGCCTATTGAACATGATGTCCTAGTTGTCAAAAATACCAAGGACAAAAGTAGAGCCCTAGGAGCTAAAATGATATGAAACATTATTGGTAAACTAGATCTAAAATGGGTTAAACTCTTGTGTTTTAAATACTTAAACATAAGAGAACCAGACTCCTTCAAAATCAGAAATCTCCCTAAAGGTTCAAGAATATGGAACCTTATGGCTTACTGCAGAAATATCATTGCCCAAATTTTATCATGGAAAATTAACAAAGGTAGTAAGGCCTTGTTCTAGGAGGATTCTTGGGAAGGCTTGCCACCTATTTCAAGATTATCCGACTAGGGTGACACATCGCAAATCCTCAAAAAATTAGAGGGATGAGAAGGTTAAAGACTATATTGTCCCCTCTCCAATAACTCCATAGATCCTTACAGATGGAAATATTTGGAGGGCGTAAACATCCCCAAGAACCATAAAAGATCCATTTCTATCATTCCCTAGGAGAGGACACTCAGTTTTATGTCAAAAGAGGATCACCTAATTTGGACTGTAGCAAACTATGGGAAATACAATACTAAAGATGGATATAAATATATTTTATCTCAATATCCTAGAACCAAACTAGACCTTCCCCTACACCTATGTTTAGATAAAGAATTCCTTCCTAAATATGGATTGTTTTCCTAGTTCGTAATCCAACATAAAATCCTTACAGTAGACCGCTTTACCAGGATGGGTTTTGAGGAACCTAATAGATGCCCTCTATGTCAAAAAGAGGAGGAAACAATAGATCATTTCCTTTCGAACTGCCCTTACTCAAGACAAGACTAGGAATGGATTTGCAATAAACTTAATCTTATCTCAACTATCCCTAATAAACTTATGGAAATGTTTAAATAATGGCCTATTACCATAAGGATAATATCTATATCTTATTGTGGAAATTTATCCCTTCTATCCTTATTTGGGAATTATAGAATGAAAGAAACCAATGACTTTTTAAAGAGAAACAACTTCCCATTGGCCAGCATATAAATAAAATCAATGCGATCATTATTGAATTAGTTAATAAAAAAATACTGAATCAACCCTTCAATGATAAAAAAATGACCCCCTTGGGCTGGTGAGATGTGATATCAATGGAGAGAACTCAAATTACCTGCCCATGCCAATAAAATTTCCCTTGATAAAATGAAAGCTAGATCTAAGTGTATCTGCCCCCCCTTTAAAGGAAGATTCAAAATTAACTTTGATGGTTCCTTGAGAGGAAACCTGGGCCAAGCAGGTATTGGATGTGTTATCCATGACTCTAATGGTAGAGATATCACATCCTTAGCCTAACCCATTGGGATCAATACTAATAAAACTGTTTAGATGGAAGCCTTAATTGCGGGACTTAGAATGGGAGTCAAACTAAAGATATCTAATCTAGATATTGAAGATGATTCCTGAATATTATTAATGCCATTAGAAAATAGTGTACGCCAAATTAGAAATTGGAGGGTCTTTTATGCACATCCCTAGACATTATCCAAAATTTCTCATCTATGACTTACAATCACATTTTGAGCGAGGATAATGAAAGGGTAGATGAGCTAGCCAACCTTGGGGCATATGGATGAACCATCCTACCCTATCCATTATTAAACCCTCACTTTCATCAACTCAAAAATCTCTAAAAAGCACCATTAATCCTATACCACCCTCAACTCTAAATTTTCACCTTCTCTCTTCCCTTTATAGATAGAAAACTTGAAAGTTCCCTTCACCATGAAGTCATAGCATTTCTTATCATAACATCAATAAATTATATCCCCCAATATACCTACACCAACCTTCAAACTAGAATTAATTAAAATATCAGACCTTTAACCATTAAAGAGACGCTTATAGTTTAGTTCAACTTTATTTGTGGATAACAAAAAGACCTAACATATATGTTGAAATCACTTGTTAAAATAGATTTTCCATCGAGCCTATTGGGCCTTTCTAGAAGTATCATCGTGAAGTTTTGAGAAGGCTACGCATTTTTATAATGACTCAATTATATTTGTCTAGTTCCTCTACCCTACCCTTGGCACATTAGTGGGTCCTATCTTTGAAGATCCTAAGAACAATGGACACCAATGTAAATATGTACTCTTCTGAGGTTAATCGTGATATTTTCTATATTAGGCCCATCAGGCCAAAAAGGTGGAATAGACTGCTATAGAAGGTGGATGATTTAGCGAGAAGAGGAATTATCAAGGCAGTTAGCAACAATATTTTTTATGATAGTTTAACACTTAGAATCAACGGAGACATAGAATGTTAGTTTATTGCATTTGAAGTTGTTGTTAACATTCCCAAGGTAGGAATAATCTCTCTCTATATGAAGCTATTTGCAAACAAAATCCTGAAGGGTCTTGAGGAATCAATTTTCTGTATTGAGAGCCACTCTATGATCCATCCTCCTGAAGTTTACATGAAACACACAGCTAGCTTAATCCCTCCAAATCTTGATTTTAGCAATAGACTAATCTTCATGTTTAAAAACATCATGCATTATAAATCAACTGGACTATCATTAAGAGTAACCTATGGTTCCTAATGCTCTAGTTCAAGATTGAGCCATACGAGAACATAGAATGATTGTATAACTACCTCAAGGATGAAGGCTTCTAGGTTTTTGAAGAATATAAAGATATGGATCTAAATAAGTTCAAAGTGATTCTTTGTAATTATGCTCTCAAACACAAACCCCATAAGAGGAAAAAGGGGCTATTTGTGGCCTTCCCATCTGAGGACCCCTACGACAACTCAGAGGAAGAGGTGATATTCATCTCAAAGTAAAACCACTCACCAATTTTGCCTTTTTGTGATATCTTAGCCCTTTTTCCTTTATTTTATGTTGCAATGTGCATATATTCAAGACCTCGATGAGCTATTGAATCGAGTGTATCATAGTTATTAATAGATGTAAATACAAAAGATATAAGGACCTTGAATTTTGTCCCCTGATGTAGCATTATATATAAACCATGTTGTACAGTATCTGTTGGGGGTGAGATGGAATTTTTCCTTCTTGGGAAGAAGGAGAGTCATAGGAATCTAAGGAGTACTCAAGACTGATGAAGTCTTCTAGAAGACGGTAAAAGTCAGAAGTATGAGGGATTTCCTCAAATTTAGCATTAGAATTTGATATGAAAATGACAAAATTTCCAATGATACTCTTACTCTTAATGATTTGTTATAATTATGATGGGTTTTAGATATTTAGGAACATTTTCAATAAATATTTTAACACTGGAATCAACCATATAGCATTTCTTGAAACCAATCATTGTCCCAAATTGCTTACCTATCCCTCTCAAGATACTATGATGCATCATTTCCACATGATAGTTTTTAAACCAAACCCATTTTGGAGGATTCCTATTGGTTTTCCAATTAATATTAAAATTAGGCCTCCATTTCAAAAAATTTAGATTAAAGCCCTTATAGAAAATATTCTCAGAATCAAGTACTTTAGCTAGATCTGTAGATGAGCAATCTAGAAATAAAGTGCTTTGATTTATGATAGTAATGTTTACCAAAGAGTCCAAGGCTGCCTTAAACCAGTTCAAAATAATAGAGATGTGGTTAGATTCTCCTTCCCATATCTTGTTGACATCGTGAGATTTGCATCGTTCCCAAATTTTGTTGGAGATGTTATTGCTAATAATAATGGTGGATGAGTCATTGTTGCTTGATGGTTTTCCAGTGGGTTCTAGCTTATTAAGCCTTTGCCTTGTTCCAACCAGGATCACATTTGCCCCTGTGGTGATCCTAGGGACTCTGTTCTTTGCCTCCTGTTGGTGTTCGAAAACTCTTATGCCATAAGGCTGCCAGTATACCCTTAGATAGATTTTAGGGGTGGTTAGCTCCAAAATGTAATGAGGTCTTAGGATAACTGGACCAAGTATAGGGACTTAACTGCCCTCTTCTGCTTCCAGCTCTACAAAACCAAGGTGGGTGCACCTAATCCAGAAAAAATTCAAACTCACTACACACCTTATATTTATGGATTTATATAGAAGATCATAGTAAAGGATTGCTAAATACTAACCAGGTATTAATTGAATCAACTCTACTATGCAGGGTAAAATGATCTTGTGACCTCAAAACTATGAGGGATTTCAGGATTGGAGATATTAAATATAATTGGGTTTCCTGTAGGATGCAGTCAACCATGTAACACATTGCATCAGCATAGGGATACTAGCTTAAGATCAGTGCCTTATCCATTGGGCATCACACCTGAAGTAAACATGGAACACAAGGACAACTACTAGATTCATCTAAGAATCCAAGCCATAAACAAAGTTAAACATCTCTTACAATACTTACAAGTATCCTTACTTATTGACCCTAATGAACCTATGCTTCACTCAGAGACTTTTAACCTGATTCTAAACCAAGGCTGAGAGATGAAACATATACACAAGCAACCAAATGCAATGAGCCAGAAAACTTAGAATTCACTAAGAGCAACTAAAGGAGAGATCCAAGAATGAGAAACTGTATTAAGTATGTGGATTCAATCCCTGCTTTACAAGTTGATTCAGAAAACACCATAGACAATATGCAAAAGATACCTAAGGTTTTTCCCAAATGTTGATACAACCACTATAACTGACAAAATTTAGAACCCATACACAGTCAAAATTTGGACTACTTATACCACGGGTTACCTTGGAATCCCAAACAGTAGGATGCAACAAGCTACGGGTAGCCAGGGTTAAGACTTCAGCCACCCAACCAATCCAAAAATTCAAATTCTCCTCCAAAAGGTCTTGAACAAGAAAATCTGTCCTTCTCCACATGACAAAACATTCCCGCAAACACTCATGGCAGCCTGGACCACACTGCAATAGTAAGCGCCACCAAACCAGTCAAATGTAGTCAGAAAACCATAAATTTTGGTACCCTTGGTCACTACAAATTAAAATTTGAAAATAAACGGTCACCATGCATTCGCAGGCTCTATGTTCCCTAACCATTTGCCCCTAGTCACGCAATTGCGTAGTCAACAACCTAACTGCCATAGAAAATGGGCTTCACTTTATGCTTGGTCGCATGATCACAAGGCACCCAACTCACCCTTGTGATCATGCGACCGCAGACTCTTAGCTGCGGTCAATGGTCACAAACCTTTTGCAAAGTCCCTGGCCATATCACCCTTACAACCGCGACAACCCCCCAAACCCTTACCTCCGCAATGGCAATGCTCAGACTATTGTCGCGTGATCGCATAGACCGGAGATGGGCTATGCAAACATGTGACAACCCATGAACACTATGTATCGGCCCTGCTAACAATTTGCCAAGTCACACCTGCCACAGGACCCACCTGCAAACCCCTTGCCACCTTGGTACACCGGCCAATCAAAAATCAACACCGCATAACACCGAGCAAGTGGTCCCAGCCAAACTTAGCGAACTAGCGACAAATGCTATTGTCAGTTCACCAAAAACACCCTGCCTCCGCTAAAAACTTTAGCGATCTCGCGACCACCCTTCGCTGAATCACCAGACAATCTAGAGAACCACCAAATCTTTTTGTGAATGAGTGAAAAGCTTGAACTTTATCGGCACCACCAGATCTTTATCCACTTCGCCAAACCTCAGACCCCACCTGCTACCGGGCCCCAGGGACATGTGGCAAGTGTTCGCATGATCACATAGCCAAAAATTGGGCTATGCGATCATGCAACAGCCAACCCCAGGCTACCACATCACCACCTTAGACCACACCCTTTTCCACCAATGGGCCCAAAGTGACACATGCCAACCGATCGCATGGTCGCATGTCAGAAATTCCTGAGATGCGATCATCCGACAACCAATAAGAACATGCCCCCTACCTCCCCTCTGACACCGGGCCCACCTCATGCTCACACAAGAAAATTTGACAGCCATCACAAAAGTGTAGAGGTTAAACATTGTGCATCTTCACCAGGTGAACAAGCGAAGTCCATAGATCATGTTTGAGCTTTAAACCCTTTAGGCAACATGAAGAACCGGGACCCATGCGGACAGGTGGCAAGCGGTCGCATGATCATATGTCAGAAAGGTCTGACATGTGGCCATGCGACAACCAATCGGGAAAAGCCTTTGAAGACTCAAGCCCACCATCCATCGCACTTGTGCAGCTAGAGAATGCCAACAAATAGGGAAAAAGTGTGGGATCGAAAACATCCAAAGTTTTCACAATGGAAAATGATAAAAAAAACATAGGATTTTCGACAGACCAAAAGGTAAGTGCACAAAAGCCGGAAGGCACAGGTTGAAAACAATGAGGGTTTTCACATAGACCAAAAACATCATGGATTTTCAAAAACACTGTGGGTTTTTGACACTATGATAGATTTTGAAATAAATTCTTACAGACCTTAGATATTGAATAACTTTCAGGATTTTGCGATTCAGCACGTGCAAATTAGACTAGAGCTTGGTGACAACATGAAGAACACAGGGTAGGACGCTTTACAAAAACATTTGTAGGGAGGAGGCCATTTTCAAAGGAGTTTTTCTATGACAGAAAAATGGCCTAACAGTGGCTCTAGTTGGGGATGCATGTCTCTTGCAGGCATGGCAAGGATTCAAAATCACTGGGAGAGCAGACCAACTACTGGACAAAAATAGGGAATAGGAAGGAAAACCACACAATAGGAAAGGGAAAGATATTTACAGAGTGTACATTTTTTACAAAAACCTGCAGCAACAAACATGAGTTAATTCCTGCCTCTGTCAAAAGTTTGATTTTCATTTCTTCCTTCATGAGGCACACTAGATATTTTGTTTTCATTTGTCTCCATAGGCTTGTCAACATGTTCAACCAGGATATCAGGAAGAACAAAGTAGCTTTCTTCACAGTGCATGTAAAAACATTTGGCACTCTTTTCATCTTGCTCACTATGAAGATACAATTCAGTATACCCATGAACAACACCATCAGATAAGAACCTATTCTTCTCCACTCATTCATGTATGCCATCAATTGGAAACACAAAGAACTCATACTCTGCCTGCTGAAAAGGCTCATCTAGACCCTGTCTTTGCATTTCCACGGGTGTAACTAGCTAGACCTCAAATGAATAATCAGACTGATACCCATAGATGGAAAATGGGCATCCCGATTCAACTAAATTTGAGACCTCCACATGTTCCTCAAACAAAGGATTGATAACTCCATGCAATATATCTTGTTGAACATCATGGCAAAAAATGAGCTGATAGTCAAATTCTTCATCATATAAAGCATTAGAGAACACTTTAAAATCAGTACCCATCTCAACCTCATGGAGGCTCACAACACATGAAGAAAAATCAGAACCATATGAAGATTCACTGATATCATATTTAATTATTTTTTCTTTATCTTCATACCTTGAGGATAAATCATCCTCAGCATCTTCACTATCCAAAGAATGTTCACTTCCATCATCATTTTCATCTTCCCACGTTGCATCTGACTCATATGAAGACACCACACCCTCACTGTCTTCATCACTCTCAACATCAGCACTTAAGGACATGACCCTAAGTGCATCCTCAATCTCAAGGCTATCATCACTAAGTACCCAATCCCTAACACATACATAATACTCCTCCCACAAAGCATCTGACCAACTGGTTGACTCAGGGAAACAAAGCTCTAGGAATAAACCAATAAACTCAGATTCAGGAAACTCAACATCCTTAGGAAGCTCATCATATACATCACAAAATCTATCATAGAACAAGGATATGAATAGATCCCTTCTACTTCCCACCCTTAATCCTACCAATTTTATGCAATCCCTAAGGATGCCCTCCTCAAGGAAAGCTAGCTCCTTATTCAACTTATCCATTAGACTTAAAGCAATACTTCCATATAATTTTTCCAAACTGCAACTGAAAACTTGAAGTATACAAACCTCTACTCACACCTTATCCTTCTTTTAGTGCTTGATCACTTTATAAGGAAAATTTCAGATCTTTGAAAAAATACCTGAGAACCTTGCAGCTCCATCAAGTTCTTTTCAGTGTAGAGTCGCCACCTCCTTGAAGAGGAAAGTATTTCACTGATTTGTGTATGTCTTCCATCCAACCAAAACTCACCAAGATAACATACACTGTCTATCAGGAAAATGCACTGATCAAACAGAGACAAATTAGAGCCGCCACTCACAACTAGGTGAGAAAATATCAGCAAACACTTTGTTTGTTCATCTAACTCTATTCTTTCAACCAAGACTCTGGGATGATCTAGCCAACCAAGGAGGCTTGCTGTCATTTACTTCTTCCCCAGCAGAGTCACCATTTTTTTGGTGACTCGGATGGGCAAATCAATCTGGTCAATAAGATACTGCAAAATTTTGAAACAACCAGAGATTCTAACAGATAAACTTCCTTTTCATTGTTCTCCCTAGCAGAGTCGCCATCTTGTTGGTGTTCAAAAAATCTTATGCCATAAGGCTGCCAGTATACCCTCAGATAGATTTTAGGGGTGGTTAGCTCCAAAATGTAATGAGGTCTTAGGATAACTGGACCAACTATAGGGACTTAACTACCCTCTTCTACTTCTAGCTCTACAAAACCAAGGCGGGTGCACCTAATCCAGACAAAATTCAAACTCACTACACACCTTATATTTTTGGATTTATATAGCAGATTATAGTAAAGGAATGCTAAATACTAACCAGGTATTAATTGAATCAACTCTACTATGCAGGGTAAAATGGTCTTGTGACCTCAAAACTATGAGGGATTCCAGGATTGGAGATATTAAATATAATTGGGTTTCCTGCAGGATGCAGTCAACCATGCAACACATTGCATCAGCACAGGGATACTAGCTTAAGATCAGTGCCTTATCCATTGGGCATCACACCTGAAGTAAACATGGAACACAAGGACAACTACTAGATTCATCTCAGAATATAAGCCATAAACACAGTTAAACATCTCTTACAATACTTACAAGTATCCTTACTGATTGAACCTAATGAACCTATGCTTCACTCAGAGACTTTTAACCTAATTCTAAACCAAGGCTGAGAGATGAAACATATACACAAGAAACCAAATGCAATGAGCCAAAAAACTCAGAATTCACTAAGAGCAACTAAAGGAGAGATCCAAGAATGAGAAACTGTATTAAGTATGTGGATTCAAATCCATGCATTACAAGTTGATTCAGAAAACACCATAGACAATATGAAAAAGATACTTGAGGTTTTTCCCAAATGTTGATACAACCACTGGAATTGACAAAATTTAGAACCCATACATAGTCAAAATTTGGACTACTTATACCACTAGTTACCTTGGAATCCCAAACAATAGGATGCAACAAGCTATGGGTAACCAGGGTTAAGACTTCAGCCACCCAACCAATCGAAAATTCAAATTCTCTTGCAAAAGGTCTCAAACAGCAAAATCTGTCCTTCTCCACATGACAAAACATTCCCGCAAACACTCATGGCAGCCTGGACCACACTGCAATAGCAAGCACCACCAAACTTGTCAAATTTGGCTAGAAAACCATAAATTTTGGTACCCTTGGTCGCTGCAAATCAAAATTTGAAAATAAATGGTCACCATGCATTCGCAGGCTCTATGTTCCCTAACCATTTTCCCCTAGTCACGCAATTGCGCAGTCACCAACCTAACTACCACAGAAAATGGGCTTCACTTTATGCTTGGTCACATGATCGCAAGGCACCCAACTCACCCTTGTGTTCATGCGACCTCAGACTCTTAGCTGTGGTCAACGGTCACAAACCTTTTGCAAAGTCCCCAGCCATATGACCCCCACAACCGCGACAACCCCCAAAACCCTTACCTCCACAATGGCGATGCTCAGACCATTGTCACATGATCACATAGCCCGAAAATAGGCTATGCGAAGATGTGACAACCCGTGAACACTATGTCTAAGCCTTGCTAACAATCTGCCAAGTCACACCTACCACAGGACCCACCTGCAAACCCCTTGCCACCTCGGTACACTGGCCAATCAAATATCAACACCGCATAACACCCAGCAAGTGGTCCCAGCCAAACTTAGCGAACTGGCAACAAAGGCTATCCTCAGTTCGCCAAAAACACCCTGCCTACGCTAAAAACTTTAGTGATCTCGTGACCACCCTTCGCTGAATCACCAGACAATCTATAGAACAGCAAAATCTTTTCGTAAATGAGCAAAAAGCTTGAACTTTATCGGCACCACCAGATCTTTATCCACTCCACCAAACCTCAGACCCCACCTACTACCGGGCCCTAGGGACACGTGGCAAGCGGTCACATGAGCACATAGCCAAAAATTAGGCTATGCAATCATGTGACAGCCAACCCTAGGCTACCACATCACCACCTTGAACAACACCCTTTTCCACCAATGGGCCCAAAGTGACAGATGCCAATCAGTCGCATGGTCGCATGTCAGAAATTCCTGACATGCGATCATGTGACAACCAGTAAGAACATGCCCCCTGCCTCCCCTCTGACATTGGGCCCACATCACGCTCACACAAGAAAATTTGATGGTCATCACAAAAGTGTAGAGGTTAAACACTGTGCATCTTCACGAGGTGAACAAGCAATGTCCATAGATCATGTCCAAGCTTTAACCCCTTCAGGCAACACGAAGAACTGGGACCCACGCAGACAGGTGGCAAGCGGTCGCATGATCGCATGTCTAAAAAGTCTGACATGTGGCCATGCGACAACCAATCAGGGAAAGCCTTTGAAGACCCAGACCCACCATCCATCATACTTGTGTAGTTAGAGAATGCCAACAAACAGGGCAAAAGTGTGGGGTCGAAAACATCCAAAGTTTTCACAATGGCAAATGATCAAAAACACATAGGATTTTCGACAGACCGAAAGGTAAGTGCACAAAAGCCGGAAGGCACAGGTCAAAAACAATGAGGGTTTTCACATAGACTGAAAATATCATGGATTTTCAAAAACACTGTGGGTTTTCAACACTGTGACAGATTTTGAAATAAATTCCTGCAGACCTTAGAAATTGAATAACTTTCAGGATTTTGTGATTCAGTACGTGCAAATTGGACTAGAGCTTGGTGACAACATGAAGAACACAGGGCAGGATGCTTTACAAAAACATTTGTAGGGAGGAGGCCATTTTCAAAGGATTTTTTCTATGACAGAAAAATGGCCTAACACCTCCCTTCTTTGTGATGTGGGATAAGGTTTATTAGTCCTCCAATATTTTTCTACTTGAACTGGTAATTGCTGCCATGTCCCTTCTATATTCTTCTTAGGGTTTATTGTTTTGGTACCTTGGATGTATTTCATGATATCAAAATAATCCTTGTGCAAACTATCATTTTCAGATGAAGTCTTTCTTGCTCTTTCTATCATGTTATACCTGATGTTCATTCTGAGAAAGTCGGTTGTCGTTGCCTGCCATTCTTTGGATTTGGGGTAATTCATGATGGGCTTGCTCACAATTCTATTGTTGAGGCAAATATTTAGATGTATTTATTTCCAAAATATCGAAAGGATTTGAGGTCGCTATCGTGTATTTCATTCACAGAAAGCGATTCGCTTGTTAATCCACTACGGGGACGGGTGGATTTGTCCTTCTAAGCATAGTGATCGTGTTACTAAGGCATTTCTTATGCAGAGACAAGTTTGATTCATTTTTAATTCTGATTTCCAATTTTCAACACCATTAATATTATTTTTTAAAAAATTATAGATTATCTTTAATTTTTTAATAAAAAATTATAATTTATCCTTTAATTTCATTTCAAATAATTTTAAAAATATATTTATATTTTTAAATTCTAAATATTAATATAATAATTTTTATATTTACAATAGAATTATATTTTATAATTATTATGAAAATAAAAAATAAAAATTTAATAAATATAAATATTTGGTTTTCTATTTTTTAATATTTTAGTTGAAGTAAACATTAATTTGAAATAATTAATCATTTATTTATGCAATATAAATATTTTTAAAAAAAATTTATAATATAGTTCAGTTTTAATTTTTAATATTTTATTTCGAATAAATTCAATTTTATATTTGTAATTATTTTAAAATTAAATTCTTCAAATGATTGAGATTGGAAAGCTTGATTGTACTACAAAGCTGCATAGATGTATATAAATGTCTCAAAAAAAATAAAATATCAAAAAAGAATGTTATAAAACAAGGTTGCAATACAAGTCATTAATTTAGAAAAATTTAGGATTAATTAATTAAATCTAATTAGAAAAAGTATTAGTATAATTAATTCTAAATATTTGTATAATCCTAAATATTAATATAATTTTGAATTTTTCAACAAAGACACCCCACTTAGGATCATATACATACAATTCCACTTCAAGTATAAGTGTTAGGTTTTGGACTATAATTATAATTATTAGTAGGGTTTTGGTTTAGAATTATGATTTAGGTTAGAGTTAAAATTATGGTTAGAGTTAGGGTACACATTTAAATCATAATGTATTATAGGTTCATATTAGGGTACATGGCTTATATTAATTCTTGAATAAAATATTATTTCTTTATTATTGTTTACCATAATTGTTCCGAATTCTATCATTATGCTTAAAAAATGTAGTGGCAAAATTCTTAAAAGAATTGTTATAAAACCTATCTCACCTAGTTTTATGACATATAACATATTATTATATAATTTTATGCGGCATATATAGAGATGTGTATGTGCAAATAGTTAATGATACGACTCACATAATTTGGAGTAGAATCAATTCATACTTAAATCTATTATCATTTAGATTCTATTTTAATTAAATTCTACTCCAAGAAAAATTTAGGTGTTAGTTGTGGTTATAGTGGTAAAAAGATGATTATATATCTCAATTTTTATGAATTCAAATTAATTGAGTCAAATATTTTAAATCTTTTTGTTTTCAAGAAGAAAGATTTTTTTTCTAGTCATTTCATATTGTTTGGGCTCTTAATAAATATGTTTCTTATCATATAAATATTAAAAATATGTCTAATATATTTTAAGATATATAAAAGTAACATTTCTATTTTCTTTTTTTCTTTTTACATTCTAATTTTTTCAATCAACAAATATTTAAATGAATATCTTCCACATTGATCAATGTAGATTTTAGCTATCTTAAAAGAATGATTACTTACATGGAAACTTGAAGATTAATAAATATGTCCAATATATTTTGATTTATCTTTTCAAGTAGAAGAGAAAAATAAACTCATATTCATTAAAAAAACAAAGAAATGATGGTTGAAAAATATTATTCAATGTCATAATATATTATTTATTTTAAGAATTCTATTAGTTAATTGCATATAATGTTTCCAAGTATGCATGCCTTATTTTATTTAAATTTATTTATCTTAATTGTTAATGATTATATTTATATTTATAATATTGACTCCAATTTGATCAAAGATTCAATATATATTTGGTATATTTGTAAGTTGTTCAATTTGCAAATATTAATTCTAATATGTATTAGATTTGATAGTAAGTATATTAGATAAATAATAATAAATGAGTATTATCAAATAACATTTTGACATTTTTTTTTTAATTTATATTTTTTAATCAACAATTAGTTTTAGAATAAATCAAAATCTAAAATCTACATAATCATTTTATTTTTTAGATACATAAAATCTTTCTAATTATTTTCTAGATATATTAAAGTAACATTTCTATTTTCTATTTTTCTTTTTACATTCTAATTATTTCAATAAAAAAAATCTCTTTCAATTGATACTGACATGGAAATTTTGAAGATTTTATCTATCTTAGAGATTGATTACTAATATTGAAATTTGATAAGATTAGACAGTTTTATTTTGTGGTAAAGATTCCATAAAAACTACTATGCCTTTTAAATAATTCTTATGTTGAGTAACTAATTGAATAAACAGGGGTTTTGGAATTCTACATTGTTAAGTGATAAAAAAATGAGTTAATGTTTTTTTGTCAAATCAGAGTACATTACCAATAAAAAAGGAAGAGCATAATTCATGAATGGTCATTACCAATAAAACTCCAAATCTTTATCTTCTAGAATGGGCAAAAATAATATAAGGCAGATAAACATTTCACCTAGCCTTGATTCTATAATTCCATTTGGTGATCGTGTAGTGACTATGCTCCTCAAAATGACAATTCAGAATAGTTTTTAAAAATAATTTATTCTGATAAAGACCATAAAACTAAGTTACCCTTTGATCAAAAGAATAAAATGACCTGAATTATAATTAGATAGCCTAAACCATTTAACAATCTATGCAATTTATGTTTCATGCACAACAAAAATATTTTTTTATCAGCTTTGTCTATCAATTTTTAATTATTCAATCAATGCACAGCAAAAGAAAAACTTTTTTTTGATGAATAGAGGCCTTTTCTATTTAAAATAAAATATTAAAGTACAATATTCACAAAAAGAGCCAGGGGAAAGAATCACCCCGCATGTTCACACGACACTTAGGCCGAAAACATACAACTATTCATAAAAAAAAATTATATAAATGAAAAACCCTCAAGCTACAAGAGTAGTAGCAAAAGAGGGGGGAGGATCTTTATCATCAGGATTGCCCCAAACATTGGGCCCAAGAGTCTGATCAGGAATGGCCCAGTCATCTTCTAGATCATCATTTTCCAATTCTCCTTCCTCTCACCTAGGTGAAATAGCTAGTGCCAGGTGAGGGAATGTGCCTTGATTATTAGGAGTAGAGGCCGAAGGCCGAGCAAAAGTAGCAACAGTGGAAGAAAGCATAGGAGGCCAACCAGAACCCTCATCCCTCCTAGGAGGAGGGAAAGTAGAGCGGCGATGCCATTGCCACAAAGTCCTGGAGTGTCTAGCAGAGGAACTCCGACTGCGATGTCGGCCCTTGAGTGACGTACGGTCAGCTGAGAGAGAATTTGGAGGCACCCGAGCCATAGTACAAGGGGCATTGCCCCAGTGCTAGAGCAACTCCTGCAAGTGAGAAACCTCTAGGGCCACCTTATCTGCTTGCACTTGGATCTCCATCATGACATTATTAGAAACACATGCCTTAGCATAAAGATAAATATGAATATCCAGAAAACTGTGACAAAAAAGCTTAGTGTTTCTATCTTTCCATAGAGTAAACAAAATTTCCAGCCTGAAAGTATGCCATATCTGGGTGTACTGGGAAGGCATTCTCAGAGAGTCGCCAAGAAGAGCCATGTGCCAAGAAAAAGGCTCAAGCCTAAAAGGAGCAAAAAAGTTGTGAATCCAACCCCAGTAGTTTTGGGCACGATGACATAACCAAAAAATATGCATGAGCATCTTGAGTGACCACAAAAAGGGCATTTAGGGTCAGGAATCCCCATATGCTAGAGTCTAGCTCCCAAAGGTAAGCCTTGGTATAACAAACACCAGGAAAAATGAGGAATTTTAGGCTCAGTGACAGAATCCCAAATAGTACAAAATCTCCAACCCCAATTCTTCTAGGAAGAAGAAAGATGCCAATGCTAGTTAAGAGAATCAATCATGGGAAAATGAGGCATAAGCCAAGAATACCCAAGCTTAGGCTTGTAGCTGGTGAAAGGTGTGGAAGGATACCACTTCTAGTTTTTCCGCCACGGTTTGACCAATTGAATACCCAACTTATGCAAGACGTGAGGTGGGATGGCAGAAACCAGTAAGTCAAAAGTCTGACGATCTGGGCGGATGAGCCAAAATTGAACACGGAGATCATCCCAGGATCAGAGACTCATAGTGGCTCTGGAAAAAACATCCTTAGGGGTTTGGATGCCACTTTTGTGAAACCAAAGAGCACAAACCCCTTGAATTCTGGCAAGAGCAGTCCCCTACTGAGCAAAGAGAAGAGACCACCAAATGTTCTGCTGGTTGAAAGAAAGACCATCTTGGAAACCATTCCCAGCCCACCGAACCTAAGGCTTAACAGACTCCCAGGCTCTCCAAATAATTTTGGTGACAAAAGTACCCTAGATCTGGACAAGCTCCCTCATAACCAGCAGGGTTTGAAAGCCAATCCCCTTCTAGGTAGGTTTGTGAGGAGGAAAGCTTGAGGAAATGCAGTGTCGAAGCATAATTTTCCAAGCTTCATTACCTGTGAGAAACTGCACAACCCATTTGGCACAAAGGGCATGCCCTTACTTTTGGGTATCAATTAATCCAAGCCCCCCAGATATTTTTGGAAGGAAACAAAAATCCCAAGCAACTCTGTGGAAGCCCGGGTGATCAACACCAGAGGCCCAAAGAAAATCCCCAAGAATTTTCTCAAGCCATTTTTAGGAGGCTTTGGAAGGAGCCCAACAATACGAGTAATAAACATGTGTGGTAGCCAGAACTTTGGAGCAGATCTAAAATTTTCCTACGAGGGAGAGCGGCTTTGTGATCTAGTAGGTAATATTTTTTTCAATCTTAGCAAGAACTGCATTCCATAGATTAGCAGGATTGCCTTGAAAAGCAATGGGAATAGCCAAAAAGAGGAATATCTCCCCATGTTGAATCCTTGTCCAACCAAACTGAGAAAGGCAGGGAGGCTCAGGAAGAGCTGACTGTCTGTAACAAATGGTTTTGTGCCACTGAATGGCTAAACTAGAAGCTAGGCAAAAGGTGTCTAAACACTGCAAGGCTGCCTTGATATTCTCTTCATCCTCTGCCAAAGTGAGGAAGGAATCATCAGCAAAATGGCCATTGACCACCTATTGGGAAGAATCTAGCAAGGAGATTCCCTAAATAGTTCCCATGGAAATGGATTGAGCTAACTGGTAGCCAAAAGCCTTAGAAGCCAACACATATAGAGCTGGAGCCAGAGGACAACCCTGTCGAATGGAACAAAAAATCCCAAAGGTGGAAGACTGGTGCCCATTAATGGTAATGCAGGCAGAGGCATCATCGAAGAGCATCTGCATAGATTGAAGAAATATTGGGCCAAAACCCATAGTGTGAAGCATCGCAAGGATAAATGTCATTCAATACGATCATAAGCTTTAGCAAAATCAATCTTGAGAAAAAGGGCTTTCTGGTGAGACTTACGAGCCCATTCCATACCTTCCTGAACATCAATGATGTTGTCAAGAATAAATCTTGACTTAATAAACCTTTTTTGCTCAGGCCGGACAATCTGCGAAAGCATGTGTCAGATCTTGAGAGCTAGTGCTTTGGCAATGATCTTGTAGGAGACATTGAGCAAAGTGATGGGCCGCCAGTTAGAAATGTCCTCCCGATCCCTAGATTTGGGAATGAACTTGATATTCCCCTGGTTAATGATATCCCTAAGAGATTGGGTATGAAAAGCTTCTAGGTAGACCTGGTGGAGATCTGGACCAATGGCATCGCAAAGGGTTTTGTAAAACTCACAAGGGAAGCCATCACAACCAGGGGCTTTATCATCAGCCATGGAAAACAGAGCTCCATGAAGATCTTGCAAGGAAAGAAGTTGATCACAGAAGACGCGCTGAGTAGGGGAGACACATTGAGGCACCATTGTGAAGCAATCCGCAAGAGCTTTCTCGCTGGCAGGGGAGTGACCTTCAGAAGCAAAGACCTATTCATAGTGACGAGAAAAGGCTTGCAAAACATCAAGAAGCTCCGGGAAAAGGGCGTGCCCTTCTCAAATTTTGGATATGCTCGTACTAGTATGTCGAGGATGGATGGAAGTAAAAAATTCTTTCAAAACTTGGTCTCCAACATGAACGAACACTCCCTCTTGAGAGAGGGTTTAATAGAATTTGTAGAACTTTTCATATCATGATGTCTGGCCCAATCCAAGACACTTAAAAGTGTTGATCATGATGGTTTATTACATAGTAATAATGTAAGTGTTGAGATGTCTAGTCTTGTTTGGGACAAACCCTTTTGGGAGTCAATCCTAACAACTTTATTACCCAACAAGTAACAAGATGTCCGCTCCTATCTGTGAAAAACCCTTACGGGAGTCGATCTTGAACTTTATTACCCAACAAGTAATAATATAAGCAACAAGATGTCTGGTCCTATCCAGGACAAACCCTTACGGGAGTCGATCTTAAAGCCTGGTTACTATTGTCAAGATCATCACCTTGACATAGTAACCTATATACACAAAAGATCATCATCTTCACAATTTTGAAATATTTCAATGAAAAAAAATGTACATTAATAATTACATTAATAATTACATTCATATTTTGATCAAACCAATTTTCCTTCTGAAGAAATCTATCTTTACCTTTGCAAGAGATTTAGTAAAGATATCTGCATTTTGTTCTTCAATACTGATGTAGACCAATTTAATGATCTTCCTGTCTACCATATCTCTCACATAGTGATATGGAATTTCTATGTGTTTTGATCGATAGTGAAAAATAGAATTTATAGAGAGCTTAATACAACTCTGATTATCACAATGAATAATAGTAGGTTCTAAAGATTTACCAAATAGGTCAAAAAATAATTTTCTTAACCATACTACTTCTCGAGCTCCCATGGATGCAGCCATGTACTCAGCCTCTATTGAACTCAAAGCAACTCCAGATTGTTTCTAACTAAACCAAGAAATCACTGTAGAACCTAAACTGAAGCAAACTCCTGTGGTACTCTTACGATCTGAGGAACTTCCTACCCAATCTGAATCTGAATAACCTTGAAATTGAATTTCAGTCTTGTCATATTTTAGCCCAAGTTCACTTGTTCCTTTTAAATATCTCAAAGTGTGTTTAGTTGCCATCAGATGTATCTGCTTAGGTTCACACATGAAGTGACTTAATACATTGGTGGCATAGAAAATATCATGACATGTGTTTACCAAAAACATGAGAGATCCAACTATTTGTCTGTAAAGTGTAAAGTCACCAAGTTCTGAATTTTCTACTTCATCTTTTAATTTGTGAAGGTTTGTCTC
>BSBK01015207.1:0-52741 GCA_027943335.1 Chamaecyparis obtusa
GTTGAGACTAAGGTAAAATTTTTAGATAATAGATACCCTAAATTTTTGGGTTATGATTTTACAATTCTTGATTGGATGCCTTCCTTTAACTCGGATAATTTAAAGGACATCACAGTGTCTAGGGCGATTAAATTAACCAATTTACCCATAGAATGTTTTAGTAAAACAATCCTTAAAGACATTGGCAATAAATTAGGGAAATTTGTTAAAACAATGAAAACAAAATACCCTCAATCAGAACAGTTGATCATAGTCGAAATGGACATCTCTAAGAAATTCTACCCCCTATCTAGATTTAGAGCCCCTCAAATAAATATTATCTCCACCCAATTTTGATGAAGGATATAATTACAGACTTCAAGGAGGAAATAAGCAATAATTGCCCTACTTCATTGGGAAGTTTACCTCCTGAAGCAATAGCCATACATCTCAATGAGAATGGTGGGGGTTTTTTGATTAATTTCATCGATAGATCCCCTTCAATATCCATGAAAAAGAATAATAATCCAATTTTTTCAAAAGTCCCCTCAGACCTAACAAAAGGGCAAAATTTGACTCCTGAAAGGTCATCCTCAGAGAAGCAAGACACATTGAAAATAGCAGCCCAACCAATTATTAACTCTCCAAGGGAAATAGTCATAGATGACTAGGAGGAAGTCACACCCTTAGCCCTTGATGTTTCAAACCAGTTAAAGATGCTAAATCAAGAGAAGGATATGGGGGAAAGTGAAGACTTTCTAATAGAGGTAGGGGAAGAGATGGATATTCAGTCTAAGAAAGAGAATATTGACCCTTCGCCGAAAATAATTGAAGGCCATAAAGACTAGATTCTGGTTGAGGAACCCTCTCCTATGAAAATAATACCATCAGAAAGTGACAAAATCCAAAAGGAAGTCAACACAATAGCAGATTTTATAGGAGAAACTCTGACTGAAGAACTTTTGGATCTATTCATGGATGAAATCTATGATAAAGAAGAACTAGAACTTCAAAAAGAATTACTTATCAAGGGAATTGAAACAAATGTCAAAAATTTAGGGGGCTTAGTGGAACAAATGATGATTGAACTCAAAAATAGGGAAATACAAGATCAAGAAACCTTAGGCATCGCTTTCCTAAAAGAGGGTAGGAATTCTCTAGATTGTGCAAAAATTACAAGAAAAAGAGGAAGAAAGCCTAATGCAGAATTAAGAGAATTAGAAGGAGAAGAAAGAGGTCATGTTAAAATCACAACAATACTGAATATAGGGAAGGGGAAGAGCCTTCCTAAGGAGCCATGAACCTCCTTTCATGGAATGTTAGGGGCATGAATGCCCCTAACAAGAAGTGAATAATTAAACGCTGCATAAAAGTCCATAACCTAGAGATAATGCTTATATGGGAAACTAAGCTAGATAACATAGAAATGGAGAATTTCAAAAAAAAGGTAGGACTTAGAATAATTGAAGCATCACCAACATTAGGGGCCTTGAGAGGCCTAGCCATTATTTGGAACCCAAGGCACATTTTAGTCGACAATGTAGAAATAAGACAATATTGGATGAGTGGATTGGTCAAGGACTTTAGGAATAATCTAACCTTTAATATAATAAATGTATATGACCCTATTCAGAATAGAGAGAAACTTTTAGTATGGCAGGAAATAGAGTCTTTTCTTAGTCAAAGGAATGATGAACTAAGCATCTTAGGAGGTGACTTTAATGTGATCTCAAAGCTCTCCAAAAAGAGAGGGGGCTTGAAGACTCTACTGCTGTTAGCCAGAGACTTTAACCTTTGGAAGGAAAGAAACTTTCTTCTTGAAATTCTAACAGAAGACAATGCCTTCACATGGAATAATAGGAGATAGGGTTTTTGAAACATCTCAAAGAAGCTAGACAAATTCTTCCTTAAAGGAAGCCTGATTAAATATGATTTCTACCTTGAGGCTAAGATCCTAAAGGTATCAAGATCAGACCATTACCCAATTCTTCTCAACATTTTAATACAGTCGAAACCAAAAAAATGTGCCTTCAAATTTGAACAAGCCAGGTTTAGGGATCCATATATCTTGAATCTTATGGAGGCTTGGTGGTCAGAACCTAACATTTTAGGGTCCAAGATGTTCATAGTAGTCAACAAACTTAAGTGGATTAAAAGGAAATTGTTAGAATGGAACTCAACCAAGTTTGGCAATATCTTTGAAACTAAATTGGCCCTAGAAAAAGAAATGAATAAGGTCAACTCTCAAATCATTCAAGAAGGAATGAATGAGGAACTCTTCTTTAAAGAAAAAAATTTCCTCAAAGAATATGAAGAGATTTTGGCTAGAGAAGAATTATTTTGGAAATAGAAGTCAACAGAGACTTGGCTGGAAGCAGGGGACAGAAATACCAAATTCTTTCACAATAGCACGAAACAAAGAAGAAATACAAATAGAATATCAAGCATAACAGATGATGTAGGCAACACTATTAGCGACTCAAAAGAAATTGCAATCGAAATAGTAAATTTCTTCAAACTCAAAAGAAATTGTAAATAAAACAGTAAATTTCTTCAATAACATTTTGAATAATTTGGAGAGTTCTAACTTAGTTAGTCAAGAGGAACTTCTTAAACATATACCCAAAGTTATTACTAAACAACACAATAAAGCATTAACATATAAATTCACAGTAGAAGAAGTTAAAAATGCTCTAATGCAATTGAATCCGGATAAATCTCCAGGGCCAGATGGCTTCTCAACTATTTTCTTCCAGAAATGCTGGCACTTTTTCGGAAAGGAAGTAACAGAAGCACTAGAAGGGGTTAGGAACTAAGGGAAAATTATTAAGGAAGTAAATAAAACTTTTATTGCCCTCATCCCCCCCAAAAAAGCCCTCGAACCTCAATGATTTTAGACCAATTGCACTGTGTAACACATTATATAAAATCCTCACGAAAACCCTCTCACTTAGATTACAAAAACTCCTTGCTTTACTCATTAGCGAGGAACAAACATGTTTTGTTCCAGGAAGACCTATCTTTGATGGTGTCATCATTGCTCAAGAAGCTATACACTCGGTCCAAAAAAACAAAAACCCCAATATGATTATCAAACTGGAAATTAAGAAAGCATATGATAAAGTAGATTGGAGATTCCTATGTAAGTGCTTAGAAGCCTTTGGATTCTCCAGAAGCTGGATTAATTTGATCTTTGAATGCATTTCCACTCCTATGATTTTTGTGCTAGTAAATGGTACCCCTAAAGGATTCTTCAACATATCTAGAGGGTTAAGACAAGGACCCCTATCTCTCCATTTTTATTCATTATTATGGCAGAGGTGCTAGGTAGGGCTATCTCAAAAGAGATGGAGAAAGGTACTATTGAAGGATTAACCATAACCAGCCAACTAGAACCCACAAATCATCACCATTTTGTAGATGACAGTTTGTTATATAGGGTAAGTAATAGAAAAGAGAAACGATCCTTTAAAAAGATTTTGGAAACATACACAAAATCTTCAGGACAAGAAATAAACCCGAGCAAGTCAGGAATCTTTTTCTTTAATACTAATAAAGAAGTGGAGAAAGATGTCTGTAAGATTCTAAATTTTAAACAAGGCAAGCTTCCTTGCAGATACTTAGGTCTTCCCCTAGTTAAAGACTAGAGAGCCATAGATATCTGGGACCCCATTATAGGTAAAATTAAGAATAAGATGAACTCATGGAAAGGAAGATGGCTTTCCTCAGTAGGAAGAGCAATTATGGTAAGATCAGTCTTGGTAGCTATGCCAACTTATAAACTATCTTGTATTCATCTCCCCTCTCACAAAGGATCAGAAATTATCAAGCATTTAAGAACTTTCTTTTGGAAGGGGGGTAATGAAAAAAAGAAAATCCCCTTAATTTCATGGGAAAACATATGCAAACCAAAAGATGAAGGGGGAATAGGTCTTAAAAATCTAGGGGATCAAGGTAAGGCCCTTGGAGCTAAATTGATTTGGAGGTTATATAGAAACCCAGAGGTTAAATAGGCCAAAATCCTCATTCATAAATACCTAGAAGACAAGGATCCTATTAGTATATTCAAAGAAACTTACCCTCCCAAAGGTTCAAAAATATGGAATTTTATGATGGAATGTAGGCACATTATAAAGGATAAATTGACATGGAATCCTGGCTCTAGTGAGGAAGTTCTCTTTTGGGATGATTCTTGGGGCGGTTATGAAGCAATATCCAACTCTTTAGATAACCCTCCTCTCATTAATTTCCTAAAGGGAAAGATGAGTTCCCATCTCAAAGATTATATTATTTTTAATGGATTAGAATGGGTATGGAGATCTCTTAAATGATTTGGCATATCGTTAGAAGAAGAAAAGTTGATTGCTGGAATTCTCAGCAAAAGAAAGCTCTCATTAAAAACCTCTAAGGACACACTAGTTTGGGATGGCTCTAAAACAGGTGAATATAACACAAAAGATGGGTACAAGCTCATCTCCCAAAATTATAAAAGAACTAAAAAAACAATACCTATTAACCTTTGCTGGAATAAAAATTGTCTCCCTATAGCTAGATTTTGTACTTGGTTAGCCCTTAATTATAGACTTTTAACCGTGGATAGATTCAAGAAGCTAGGCTTCTCTAGACCTAGTAGATGCATCCTTTGTGAAGACTTTGAAGAGGATGTGGATCATTTATTTCTTAACTATCCTTCTTCAAATTAGTGTTGGCAGTGGCTCATTGGAAATTTGGGATGGACATCAGTCTTTCATCATTCTCTCCTTGTGATGCTACAAGCCTGGCCAACCATCAAAAAAGACAGTATTTATGCCAGCCTATGGATTTCTTCCCCTTCAATCTTGATCTGGGAATTATGGAAAGAACAAAATAGAAGGATATTTAAAGAGGAGAAACTAGGTTGGAGACAACTATGCAATAAAACTAAGGCTATGATAATAGAGAACATGAACTGCAGAATCTCTAAAATACAAAGAATTGACTTATATATGAGTCACTGGGATGACAAAATGCAAGGAAAATGGATAGGCCTCTCCATTCCTCTTTTTATAGGATCAAGTAATCATATTATGACATCCAAAAGATCTGAATGTAGATGGAGCCACCCAAAAGAGGGTTGGTTCAAACTTAACTTTGATGGTGCCTCGAAAGGGAACCTAGGGATAACTGGTATTGGGTGCAGCATTCACAACATAGACGGGGAGGAAATTTTTTCCATAGAAGACCCAATAGGGACTGAAACCAACAATTGGGAAGAACTTTTTTCTTTAGTCAGAGGTCTACGCAAATGTACCTCTTTGGGATTACAACACCTTGAGATATAAGGTGATTCAATAATTATAATTAACACGCTTAGGAAAGGGACAATTCCTAATTGGAGATTAAATTCACTCATATCTCAAGCTTTAAACCTATGTAAATCCTTTAAAAAATCACTATCAATCATATTTAGAGATAAGGGAACAAAAGAGAAGAAGAACTAGCCAACTTAGGGGCTGATGGGGTTCTACTCTCTAAATAGAACCATCAACATCATATTTCAAAGGACCCTCACTTAAGTTTACATGGTTTATTTCTTGTGCATATTACCTAGGATCAACAAGGTTAGTAAAATGCATTTTAATTTAAACTAGACTCTACTTACAAAGGACTCCTCCCTCTAGACTTATTGCATCAAGTTCAACAACATGTACAAACATTAGCATTTATCTACTTAAGATCATCATCATTTCACATTTAAGAGCATCTTTAATTGAAAAGTTCACAAAGTATGATTATTATTTTCACTGGCTTTCTCTAGTGCTTAGGCATGTGAAGGATTAAACACAATTAACTACAATCCTATCACCACGAGCCAACTTTACAGATTCCTTTCACAATTTTAGCAAGGCACACTTATTAATTACTTCCTTTAGAAATGACATCATTTAGCTTTTCTCCTTTAAGAACTTTATAGATCTCAATGATTTACTATCCCAAATATAGTGGAAGATTTCTTTATGCCCTTTCCAATCAGCACTAAAGTCGAGGGTTAAGCAATAATAATGACATGATACAGTAATCAAGCAAACAACAGGTGAAATAATGATGAAAAGATGGGTTTTGAAACCATTATACAAAACTACCGAACTATCTCAGCTCATTAGTTTTTTACGAGTTTGGAGAGAAGAACTTAAAGAAGAAGTGTGTTTGGAAAGAAATTAAGTGTAGAGTTCAAGAGTATGGAAACAAGGCTTACTACCTATGATCTCCCTAATACAAGAGAAATGGCATTTAGGGGTGCTATCAAACTAGAGAGATGGAACCAACTACTGAATCCGATCTGTGAATCAGTAGGAAGAGCGATAGAAAAAGGGCTGGGTGATAACTACATTGATAATAATTTCACTTTCTGTACTAATGGCAGTGTTATTGGGATCTTCATTGCCCTCTCCACTTTCGCAGGGCAAAGGCAGGAGGAAGTCATGGAAGTAGCTAGGTTTCCTTTTAAGGAGAGGCTTCTAGGAGGATTGGAGAAAATGGTCTATAGCATAGACCAACATCTAATGATTCCTTACCCAGAGATAACTATGAGCACATACCTTGATAACTTTAGGAGAATCCTAAAATCTAAAAGGATCCCGATGATTTCTTTCAAGGATGAGGGTAAATTTAATGAGCACTGGCTAGATATGGCAAGGAACTTGGACTTCCTCTTCAAAATACTTTTAAAGGAGGAAGTAGAGACCAAATGGATGCTGGACTTTTGGAGAGTAGAGGGCTTTGTCATTCCAAATTCTTGGGATGCATTGGAGAAGGAGAATTTACACATCATCCCCTGAGAAGTAAAGAAATTCTCCTACCATGTCAAACAAGAGGAACAGAATGTAGAGACCATCATTGTCATTAAGAAGAAGGGTGAGAGCTAGAGTTGCCACGAGATCCAGAAAGAAGCGTAGAATGAATAAAGCAACAGTACTCTCAAAGCTTTTTGTCAAATTTTGTTTAATAGTAGGATTTAAATCAAACAGTGTTTAAATCCATAAATAGGACGTGGAAGAGGTATAACATATATATTAACAAACTATGCATTTAGAAAGTTTATTTTGGTCCAAGTTTCTTAGATGGCTTTCAAACAAGGTGCCCTAGTTACAAACTTTAGTTGATGGACATATTATCAATATTAAATAGCAGCATTTTATTTCTTAGAACTGTGACTGAATTCTCTAGCTTTATATGCAAGGACACTTCCATCTTCCACTAGGGTTTTCATGTTTTCACCCATTATGGATTCTAATGGATAATTATAAGGATATATGTAATTACGTAAACATTTATGCATATATATACACATAAATATTCATATGTATATATAGGGTTACATTCAGTTATGATTCACCTCTATTACCTTTCATAAATTCATATTCGAGTCCTGCCTTTTATAGATTCATGTTTATGTATATATTCTCAGGTTTTAATAATGTCATTTGCAGGAATGAATGGATCTATCTGTCTTTTCTTAATAAGAGAACTAGCAGGTTTTTATCTTAGAACTGTGAATGAATTATCTAGCTTTATATGCAAGTTTACTTCCTTCTTTCACTAAGGTTTTATGCCCTCACTCATTGAGGATTTTTAGGGATATTTATATGGATATATGTAAATGCGTAAATTTTAACACAGGATAGATAAGTGATTTTTTATAGGGATATTTATATGGATATATGTAAATGCGTACATTTTTAAGCATATATATCCACATAAATATTCATAGGTATTTATAGAGTTACATTCAGTTTTGATTCACTTATGTATCATGTGTTAAAATTTTCAGTCATGAATTCATATTCTACTTTTTCTCTTTTACAGTTTTCATGGGATAATATTTTTAACAAATTAAGTATATATTCTTAAATTTTAATAAGTTATCTTCAGGGATGGATCTCTCTGCTTTTCTCTTTATAAGAGAACAAGTAAGGCTCTTCTAGCTTTGATGCAAAGCTCATAACAGTATTTAGAACAATCTGAATGGTCAATTTAAGCTAAAATCAATCACGCTCATCCCATGCATTAATTATGCCCTTTATCATCAAGTGGGAAGAGGCTAGTATGATCTTTATTTGGACTTGCTTTAGTATATGTAGATTTATGTTAAGTACTTCTACACTTGTAGCATGCTCAGCAACAGGACAACTGTTAAAAAATTCTAAACATGTAGCATGATAGATGTCTAGCATTAAGGGTAGTGAGGAAACTATCGAGCTCTTGTTATAAGCATATATTAAATCTTATCATTATAGATATATAATGCCACACACATATATATTCATTCACATAGATTTTTAGAGAGACACACACAAACAGATATATATATATAAATATATAAATATATATATATATAAATATATAAATATATAAATATATAAATATAAATATATAAATATATAAATATATATATATATATATATATATATATATATATATATATATATATATATATATATATATATATGTATATATATATATATATATATATATATATATATATATATATATATATATGTATATATATATGTATATATATATATATATATATATATATATATATATAGGGTAAGTGCACAAAGATGGGGGACCAAAAAGATGCCACTTTTCTTTTTGGCCTCCCATCGCGCATAGTGCGCACGCACTAAAGGGCGTGCACCCTATAGGGGCACACACCCTATGGCTTGGGTTGCCCAGCTTGGGAAACCCAAGACATAGGGCATGCGCCCTATAGGGCGTACGCCCATTGTAAAAACTTATATATTTTTGCTGCACGCGGATTTGAGCTCATTTTGCTTTCTCAAACCCGTGTTTTTAGCTAAGAGGTTATTTGAAAGTGTGCACGCCCTATTATAGTTGTTTGTGAATCGATTATTTATGTTCATCCATCGATCAAATGGCTCCACGACATCATCAAGTTCAATCCCAAAGAAGAGGTAAGTGTTTTTACAACTTATCATGCCTCTTTTTGTTTTAAAATTTTAGTTTTGTTGTAATTTGTTTTTGTTTAAATTTGTTTTGTTCAAATTTGTTTTTGTTTAAATTTGTTGTGTAATCAATATTTTAAAATGTAATTTTTTAATTGCCAGGAATAAATAATCTCCCTCCCCCAAACCCTCCACCAAACCCTCTGTCTCCTCATGAAGAACCAAATGAAGAACTGAATGAAGAAAGAAATGAAGAAAATGAACCTCAATTGCCTCCACCAATTGAGAAACCTCCTCCTGGAACACAAAAAAATTTATTGAACCAAATTGAAAGAGGGCAAAAAGAATTAGAATCTTTAATTAATAGGTTAAAAGATTCTAGTGATACAAATCCCGAAAGGGAAAGACTTGCAAAATCATTGGAAGCAATCTTGACCCACGTAAGTGTAGTTAGTGGGAAAATTAATTTATGGCGGGATAAAAGAGAAGAACAAAAACAATACTATGCAAATAAATTATCTTATGCGGACATAAAAAAGAAAAAAATCACAAAAGATGACATTTGCCAACTATTTAAAAAACCAGGGGATGCAAATACTCTTAGAACTACAACAAGGAGGTTCCCAATTCATTGGTGCATAAAGACATTAAAAATTTTTTTTGGGAGAGATGGTGGATGGTCTTTGATTCGCCTCCTTGTAACAATCATGAAGTTCCCATATATTTCTTGAGGAAACTCTATTGCGAATTTGTACTCAAGGTGGTGCCAAATTATTTTGACATGCTGGATTCTCAAGGTAGAGGAGGGGGTTCGTCATTTGATTGAGCAGGGGCACATCATGACCCTAACGCACCTAGGGTTGTTAGTGGCAAGCCACTATTGGATCATGTTAGTATTCCTTCCATTGTGGAGGAACACGTAGAGGCAAACACACTAGGCACAATTAGTGCTTTGACACAGACTCTCATTCAGTGTGCCACTCCTTTAGTTGAGGGTGACTATGGTCAATCCTTGAGGGGGAATATTTGTCAGTCATGTGGATGCTTGTGCACATTTGGTACCATCGAGAGAGAGCAAGAGGATTCTAGATTGATGACTGATAACTTTCTAAATACGACATTTGGCATTGACACATAGGTAAATATTTCCAAGTTCATTAAATTGCTTTGATCATATTTCATTTATAAAAGAATAACTATTTAATTTAGTATCTATTGTTTATGATGAAAATTCAAGGCAAGAGTGTTAGTGGCGATGGCAGTGGCAATGGAAGTGGAAATGATCCTAATGTCCCCTTTTACACATCGTCATCAATTCCATAGGTATGTATCGAATAAAACATTTAATTAACATATTTGATTATTATGTAATTATATGAATAATTGTATCCTAACTTATTGTGCATGTGCATTAGATGTGCACTGGTGGACCATTGATGTTCACAATAGACAGGGAAGGGCATCATGCAAGTTTCCTTGAGGTATCTTTATTTTCATATTAATTGGATTTACTTGATAATATTTAATTAATTAATGAATGACTAAATTACTAGATGAATTATGATCAAAATCCAGAGGCACGATGATTACATTCTTTCACCTGGGTTTGTGAGGTCACCACTGATTCCACATGTATACATGTAATAATGCATTATAATTAACATGTCAGTAGTACGTTCTTATATGAATGGTTATCTTATAATTTTCCATGTACATGTGCACTAGTTGAATGTTGGAGCTTCGACTTCAATACCACACACCGGAGGACGCGGTGGAACCTTCACGGAGGTATCATTTACTCATTAGTAGGGTTGTAAAAAATATATGTAATCTTGATAACTACATAATTTACTTTTTTTGTTTCATTTTCAGCTTTTGACATCAGAGACTCCTCCTTCTGTCTGTGATACTTTGGATTGTGGAGTAGCTGCAGCAGTAGCTAGTTCTGAAGCACTGACTGAGCTATGAAAGAGATCACTTAATTTTAATTGTTATTTTAATAGTTTGTATTGAATTTTGTAATGATATCCATGTATGTATTTTAATTATTATTTTGATCATTGTTGTAGGGACTTATGACTCCAGATTGCCAGCATGCGCCTTCGGTGGATGAACATATTGACTATTTGCTAGAGGTAAGCCAATATTCAATTTTATGTCATTGTATAATTCAATTTTGATGTATATTAGTTATCTCTATCTAATTTTTTTTTTATCAGGTCGAGCTACAGAAGAGTCTATACAGGAAGACAAGTGAGCGCACTCGGAAGACTACGGCATCCACTGCATCTCCATCGACACGACGATCAAAGATAGCTCGAAACTTGTTTTCTTCCCCTAACAGGAAAGGACTAGATTAGGGATATGGATTGTATGCCTATATGGCATTAGTGGACATATTTTTTGTATATTGTATCAGTGATACGTTGTACATCCATTTGGCTTTGAGGAAGCCAGTTTTACTGTATTGAATATATTCAATTTATAACATTATTGGACATATATATTTGACTTCATGCCCTATGAATATTTTTTTTTAATGTTTTAGGTATGCAATTCATGTGTTTGGTGTATTGATGTATACTAAATTATTTTTATGTTCATGTCTTTGCTTTGTAAATTTCCCATGCCTTATAGTTATGCTTGTATGTTTAACTTGCTGACTGTGCTACAAATGCCAGTCACTGTCCTCAATAACAGTCAATTCCTTAACTATAATAATAACAAAAGTAATGAAATGAATGCATAAATGTATAAATATAATATGTAATAAGCCTAAGTGGCTCTTGTTCTTGCAATGATAATTTTTTAAAGAAATTCTGACAAATCCAGATACTAATGCTTCAACAATTTATTTATAGCTTGGTTGAAAATTCTTCATTTAAATTTCAAGACATTCGATAAATTGAAACTCCATGTTCATTATTATAATTTCTAATATTTCATAATCTCCTCAAATTAAAATAACATTCATGCACCTGTTATTTCATCTACTATGATTGAAAGTATAATCTCCAGCTGAAATTGCTCACGCAACTTCTGTTATTGAATTTGTGGCTGCTGGAATGTAATAGAAAAGCATCAAATCACACACCCAATAATGTTATCAAACCCGCGCCTGCTAGGAAGAACCGTTTGCAGAAGACTTACACCTGGAAAAGAATTGAAAGACCCTACGGTTATGATAATTAAGTCTGGTCACCGCAGTCTTTGTATTAAAACCTTCAAACAACAAACCTCCTGCCGTTAATTCATAGCACTACCAGAAACATAGCCAGATTTGCTAGCCACCCACCACTTTTGAAACATTCCATCAGCTCACAGGAATCGCATTAATGAACTGACAATAGCAAGCACAGGTACTTGCTAAATCGGGGACATTACATAATATAAGGATTCTTAGGGTACCCTAATGTTGGCAAGAGTTCTTTTATTAATAAGTTTACTACGACAGATGTGGATGTGTAACCTTATGATTTTACAAACTAACTTCTAATTGTCCCCTAACTGATTGATTGTTAATGACAAAAACTAGAATACATATTTGCACTCATCCTACTGCTCACCTCGAAGTCGTCAGTGTCGTTCAAATGATTGTGTGTGCCAAAAAAGGTTGTCAGTAGTATTTATCCGACCATTCAAAGTTGTTGGAACAAATGGTTCGATGCTACGACTGACGGTTTGAAAGATACACAACGTTGGCCATTTCAGCTGAGGAACACTATGAGTTCTGACACCAACCGAGAATGTGTTGCTGAATTTAAAAGAAGTTGAATCTTTGAAAATTGAGACATGATTTTGTAGGCCCTAGAAACAAAGTCCTGTAGCACCTGATGGATTGATTCTACCTCACATGAGCTCCGAGATATGACCCCGCAAAGATCACCGATTTCATGCTTAAGGGACCTTAAGGGACACTTCAGCACGGAGTCAGCGGTGGGCTTTGAATGACTGTGCATGGAAAACAAGGTTGCCACTAGTGTTTACTTGGCCATTCAGAGCTGTTGGAACTGACGGTTTGATACTACGACCGATAGTTCAAAAGATACGCAACATTGGCCGTTTCAGCTAAGGAACACCTTGAGTTCTGACACTGACTGAGAATGTGTTGCCGAATTTAAAATAAGTTGAATCTGTAATAACTAAGATAGGCTTTTGTAGGCCTTGGCAACATGGTCCTGTAGCACTTGATGGATCAATTCTACCTTGCACGAGCTCTGAGATATGACCCTGCAAAGATCGTCAATTTCATGCTTAAGGGACCTTGAGGGACACTTCAGGAAAGAGTCGTCGGCGGGGTTCGAATGACTGTGCATGGTGAATGAGGTTGCCACTAGCATTTACCTAGCCATTCAAAGCTATTGGAACTTATGGTTTGATGTTATGAAAGATAGTTCGAAAGATACGCAACGTTGGCCGTTTCAGCTGAGGAACACCTTGAGTTCTGACACCGACCGAGAATGTGTTGCCGAATATAAAATAAGTTGAGTCTCTGAAAACTAAGATAGGATTTTGTAGGCCTTGACAACATGGTCCTGTGGCACCTAACAAATTGATTCTACCTTGCACAAGCTCTGAGATATGACCCCACAAAGATTGTCGATTTCATGCTTAAGGGACCTTGAGGGACACTTCAGCATGGAGTCATCGGTAGGGTTCAAATGACTATGCATGGCAAACAAGGTTGCCAATAGAATTTACCTAGCCATTTGGAGCTATTGGAACTAACAGTTCAATGCTATGATCAACTATTTGAAAGATACACAACATTGACCATTTCAGCTGAGGAACACCTTGAGTTCTGACACTGACTGACAATGTGTTGCCGAATTTAAAATAAGTTGAATCTTTGAAAATTGAGATAGGCTTTTTTAGGCCTTGGAAACACAGTCCTATAGCACCTAACAAATCAATTCTACCTCACATGAGCTTTGAGATATGACCCCACAAAGATCATCGATTTCATGCTTAAGGGACCTTGAGGGACACTTCAACATGGAGCCGTCGGTGGGGTTTGAACGACTGTGCATGGTGAACGAGGTTGCCAATAGCATTTATCCAGCCATCTGGAGCTTTTGGAACTGATGGTTCGATGCTATGACTGATGGTTTGAAAGATACGCAATGTTGACCATTTCAGCTGAGGAACACCTTGAGTTCTGACACCGACTGAGAATGTGTTGCCAAATTTAAAATAAGTTGAATCTCTAAAAACTAAGATAGGCTTTTGTAGGCCTTGGAAACATGGTTCTTTAGCACTTGACAGATCAATTCTACCTTGCACAAGCTCTGAGATATGACCCCACAAAGATCACCGATTCCATGCTTAAGGGACCTTGAAGGACACTTAAGCACGGAGTCATTGATGGGTTTGGAACGACTATGTGTGGCATGTACTTGCATGAGGACATTATATATTACAAAAATCCCACACAGAAGTAGCTGGCAAGCCACTCAAAAAGTAGTAACTGATAGCAAGTGGGATAATGCAAATGCTTTAATAAACCACTATCTTCTTTACTCAAGCAACATCTGGTTCATCTGCTCGACTGGGGCATGTTTGGGAAGAGACAGTCTCCATTTAAACTCAAGTCTCTGGAAGTACTTATATTTGTCAGTGGAGGAGATACATCCATTGTATCTGCAATAACTTCATGCTCACTAGAATTTCCTTTACTCTTCAATTGGGATACTCTTTCCAAAATTGCATCTACCCTTTGTGGACCTCAAAGGAGTTGGTCACCTAAACGAGAACCTTGAGATGAAGCAGGAACTTCTCTAAAAAAGAGATCAGTAGCTTGAGAAGCTCTCCACTTGTCAGCTAAATTAAAACCTTGGACCATAGATGGCTACCCTTTGTTGTAAAATGAGGAGTGAGACTGCCTTGCCAAAGGTGGCAATGAACTGGCATTTCAAGGATAATGCCCAAGTCTCGTAAGTGCAAGGCCATTGATGGATAGGCATTTCTAATAGAAATATTTGTGGTGCCAGAATGAAGTGCATGAGCAAATTCTTTTCCTGCTAACGAACCCATTTGGGAAATTAATGGGTCTATTTGTGCACCTCAAAGGAGTTGGTCACCTAAATGAGAACCTTGAGATGAAGCAGGAACTTCTCTACAAAAGAGATCAGTACCTTGAGAAGCTCTCCACTTGTCAGCTGAATTAATACCTTGGACCATAGATGGCTGCCCTTTGTTGTAAAATTAGCAGTGAATCCATCATAGGATGGTCAAATGATGGTGAATGAACTTTGGTTCAGTTTCTATGGTGCTGGGAGATGAGACATTGGGTGAGCCCTAGTTTCTAGGGGGTTTTGTAGTGCAGGGGGCCCTCCACTAGTAGGAATTTGAATTTCTTTGTGTTTGCAATAAATAGGATGGATCTAAATAGATCATCCTAATTTTGGTTTGAAAACCCTGATGTATGATCAAGGATCTTTTGGCAATGTTATAAGCCTAAGATACCTTAGGTCATAGGGTTTACCTAGTTAGTGATAATTTGCTAGGTTAGGCTTATGGAGTTTTAAAGGTTAATTTTAGATTATATTTACTTTAAAAATCATGTTGATAGGTTTTGATCTCAAAGAGAAATCATAAACTCTATCGAGTTCAAAAAATTGCAAAAATGTAATAAAAGTTGCTGTTGCAACTTTCTAAAAGTTGCTCAAGAGATTGGAATTGGAAACCCAAGAGTCAAATAGGTTCTCCAATCGATATACCTTCATTTTGAAGGTTATATATGCTTTTCACTTTGAACCATAATGGTAAGAAGTTGATTTTTGTAAACTGGTGCCATAAATGAGGAATACAAACCATTTTTGAGCCATTTCTCAGAGTTGTACGAGCGTGTACGGGCTTGCAGACCCAAGATTTTCATGTGAAAATATTGAATTTCATGTTATTTCACCTTACTATTGATTTGGTAGAGATTTAGATTCATTGGTTAAAGTTATCTTAGTTTTTCTCAAAACAGTTCAGGAAACAAACTTTTCTAGGGCCCTGAACACTAATGGCAGCCTAACTTGCATTCTAACCATAGGTTTTACCTAAGAATTTGGAAAATGAAAGTTAGGTCTATATGCCAATGGATTCCAAAGTCTCATGCATTGGATCAAAGGGAAAGGCCCTCATGCATCAGGCCCTAGACTGAATTTTTGTGAGGATTCAGTCTAGAAAGTAGGAGAAAGTTGTAAAGAAGTGTATAGAGTAGATAAGTGAGTGAAGCAATGATGGTTTTGAGTCATTTGGAATTGGAGAAGAGTATCCAAAGCCCTATATCAGTTCCATGAACCCTATACCTCATACTTTCTTTTTAAACCAAGCCTAACTAGGCCAATTAGGTCTGTGTCCAAGGTGGGTGTTAGGTGGTGTTGGAGTGGAGTTGGAAGGAAAGGCTTTGGGATCTTAAAAAAATTCCAAATGGGTGTCTGAAAATGCCATAATTGTGTCAAGATACTTAGTTGTGAAAAAGTTAGAATAGAAAACCTATGTTGAGAAGGCTACAAGGAAATTGGCATGCAGGTCTAGTTTTCTATGGTACGGTTGTGATGGGAGTAAACCAAGGGTTATTTTAGAGGCCTTAGGTAATATGAGGACTATCTACATGCTTGGGAGTGGTCAGGAAGTCCACTGGTGAAGAGTTCTAACAATAAGTTAGTTTTAGGCCTAGTGTCCCTAAAGCCAAAAAGGCATTGAAGTTTGATTGAGTGTATAACTTTGCAAAGGGAGTTTATTGGGATATAAGTCCATTTAATTGGTTTATATTACACCATCATAGGAGTTTGGGAATACCCTTAAGCCTTTGTAGTTGATTGGTGAGTTGTGGGAGCTAAGAGAAGGGTACTCCATTTCCTTGCTGCAACCTCTGCATTATTTTTCATCTTAAAGAAGATGGTATGAAAGGAGAGAATGAAGTAAAGGATTCTCCAAAGCTGAGAAAAGCAAAGAAAGTGATGTTCAAAAGGAAGAGAATAAGAAAAAGAAGAGGAAGAGAAATGTAGGAAGTTATAAAAGGTTAATATACAAGGTGTTGAAACAAGTGCATCCCTCCAAGAGAATATCTAGTGCTGCCATGGATATCATGGAGAGCTTCATGATTGATATTTTTGATAAGATTACTCCTGAGGCTGCTTCTCTACTGAAATATAACAAGATCGTGACACTTTCCTCCAAAGAATTTGAGATTATTGTCAAGTTTGTTCTGCAAGGGTACAACAGTAGATGTTCTAGCCTTTGGAGGGGGTATTTTATGCATGAATCCATCATAGGATGGTCAAATGATGGTGAATCAACTTTAGTTCAATTTCTATGGTGCTGGGAGACAAGACATTGAGCGAGCCCTAGTTTCTAGGGGGTTTTGGGACCAATTTGGGGTTTTTACATCTAGAAGTGTCAAATATTCAAATTGATGGTAGAATCCTCTAATTAGAGTCATCAAGTGTTTGTTGATGGTCCAACCAATTGGCAAGCTTAAACACACATAAACCAAGAACTTGTTTGATATGGTGGATATGGAGTTGCTGAAGGAAACCTAAGGTGTGGAGTCTTAAAGAAGATGATGTGAAAGGAGAGCTTCATGATTGATATTTTTGATAAGATTAATCCTAAGTCTTCTTCTCTATTGAAATATAACAAGATCATGACACTTTCCTCCAGAGAAATTCAGATTGCTGTCAAGTTTGTTCTGCCTAGAGAGTTGGCTAGGCATGCTGCTTCTAAAGGAAGTAAGGTTGTTACCAAGTTTCCTACTGCTCTGGGTTAGGTTTTGTTGGAATACTTTAGGTTTTTTGTATGTTGTGTTTTTTTACATGGTTTTTAAACCATTATTTTGATTCGGAAGTGTGTGGAGCTGTTAGATTGGAGAAGCCACAGGTGTGAAGGCCTTAAATAGAGGGTTTTGTAGTTGGGTGTTTAAAACTTGTTTTCTATTCTTGAAAAGTGGAAAATCCTTGGTTTAGGATCATAATAAAAGACTATTTTTGGTCATGGAACCTTGGAAGTAAGTGGGTGATAGGGTTGCTTTGTTAGGAGGGGCTAATTAGGCTTGGGAGAAGAGCACTTAAAAAAGGAAGTCTACACCAGTCAAAGAGTTAAAGTATGAGATTGATATCAACTTAGGAAATCCAAAAAGGGTACTCAAAAATGTAAAAACATTGATAGGTTGTTTGGGAAGTTTTAGAGAAAAATGTTGATTTTAGTTTTGGCAGGGCTACTAAGCAATCCTAGAAGGCTATAGTGGAAGAATGGTGAAAGATGAGTGGATAGGAGTGAAAGGGGAGTTTGAACATGTCTAATGTACCATGTTAAGATGATCCATAGCATTGGGATCAAGGTAAGAAATCTGGTTTGGTCTTTGGTGTGTTGGAGGCACTAGGTGCACTAAGTGGCCTAGGAGGGCACTGGTGCTTAGAGAGATTGGAACAAAGAAAAGTGATAGTGAACTCATGAGTGTGGTTGTGGAAGTGACTTAAAAAGCTAAAAACTTCCTGTTATACATATGGGGTAATGCATGAGTAATTTACTATCCACTCAATTTACAGTGCTATATAAATTTGACATGTTATGATATTTTGTATCTCCATTTAGTCCAATGAACCAATTGGGTCTTCCCTACCCTTGATTGTCTCAAGTATTGCCTCGTGTTCTGACTCATGAACCTTCCAAAAAGTTTTATTTTGTGGTCTTCCCCCATATCTGATTAAGTGGACATTTGATGCAACGACGAGGTTTGAATAATGAAGAATCTTTATGTGTGTCTCCCAATCCTCAAACAACCACAACCTAGGGTTCTTCATAGAATACCGTCTAAGCCATGTACCAGTTACAACCACTACTCCTATAGGGTATTCTAATTCTTCACCATCAATAACTGAGCAATCCAATTTCTTTTTTGCCTCTACACAATGACACAAATAATAATCTGTCCCTTCTTCATTGTCTTCAGGTGTAATAACAACAAAAACATGGCCTGTAATGATATAAACATAATGAGGACATTATTTTACTAAATATTTATGATAAAGTACTAAATTTGAGATTATTTGTATGTGGAAAATACTGACCTAATTGTACTAGATTAGATAAGCGATCAAAGTCAATGGATGATTCCATTTCTATCGGTTGTAGTGATTCATGGGGATGATAGGAGGCAAGTGGACTCAAAATATGTGTATACCATTCACCAACCCATTCCTTTGCCTCACACCCATCCCAATCTTCATCTACACATGATGAACAAAATCACGCCATATGTCGTGTGGATACTCCATGAACCTGCATTACAACTTCTAAAAGAGTGTAGCTCACTCGATCCTATCAATGTACAACAATCCTCATATGGTGCAATGTTAGTTTCATTCATCAACCAAAAAAATCTATGAACCATAGACTCACCTTCATTACCTAGACCCATTGTAGCATTACACCACTAGACAATACATCTCGCATTTGACAATGTTGCTTTCTCTTTGTACTTTAATTCTTCACGTGCTAAGGCTCTTTTAATACATGCACCTGCACCATCGTGTTCTCCCTTTCCATGACCGGCCTCTGTGAAATTCCACATATATTGAATTCTAGTAATCTTATGCATCCTACAAAACCAATAAAAAATCTACGAATTCTTGAATTGGGATGCACAATTATTTGACCAAATGATATGTCGATGATATTTTATGCCCCTATTTGCCAAATGACCATAAAATAGTTGAAAGCAACCATGTACAAACTCTATAGAATGTAAGCGATCATTGTTGATATAAAAATGATACTCCCTCAATATCTTCCTATTCTCCTCTGTACTGTCTGGTGCATGCATGAATGCTATATGAACAAATATAGCAACCTGTTGAGAGCTGTAATACTTTTCTTCCACCTCATTTTGTGGTTGTAGTGTGTAGTTCTCTACAAAGTCCACAACTGAAACAATGGTATCAAGTGGGAATGTATCCTTGCACAACTTGAATTTCATATCTAACCATTGCGCTCTATGTGTATGCCTTGCATACTCATAAATGATTTTTTTACAAAAAATGTCCATGAACTGATACACTGAAATTTTTTCAATTACTAAATCACATCTTTTAGCCTCTTTTCCATCTTTTAGATTGTATGTCACAGTCTTATATTTTCTGAATTCTACTATTTCATTACCGATTGCATGCGTACTCTCCATATGTTGACAAATTGGCAAATGTCATAAACCTCCACAATCTATGCATGTACCATTCAACCATGAGAGCTTGTAAAATTATTGACCATCCACTCTTTCACATAAAATGGTAGATATTAATTCCCTTGAAGATCTAGGTGGGACATTTATGTTACAATCCTGCAAAACATTGTTAGAGTGCAAAGCTACACATATATTCTTATAAAATTCAAAATGGTTAGAAAATTCAATATGTATCCTACAAAAAAAAGTTGTGCATGTGTGATTTATCTTGACATAAAAAGGTTTACACATTTCAAAATATCTCTGACTAATTTTAATTTGAGGATACGCATGCATAAATTTTGCAAAGAATTGTGTCTGAGTTGAATCCAAAAACTGTTTTGGATGTGGAACATGAATTCGACTACCAATCCTCCTTCTTACAACATCTCTTTGATTAGGAGATACCTGTGTATTATTCTTCCAAAATTCTTCAATCAAGGATTTCAAAACTTCAACAATTGCTTTATCTTTTCGCAGTAGTTTATAGGAAAATGCCCATAACTCATTGCTATTTAGATCTTCCACTCTTTGACGCCTTCCCAGAGCTCTCATTAGAGACTTTCTACTTATTTTCAATGTTTTTCTTGTCTTTCTAATGAGTTGAGCTTTCTTCATTTGAGTGCTTACTATCCTTGATGTAAGTACACGTCATGTGACATTACTATCTTTCGTGCGTGATGTAGAACCCACACTCTCATATGTAGTCATTAGATTCTTTACAATAGATTTTTCACTTGACTCGTCTGTCGTTCTTAGCCCAAGAATCTTCATGATGGGCCTAAATTTCAGATTTCTCATCATTTCAACAAATAGTTGACATCTTCCTGTCATGTTTAAATTCTCAAAAAATGATCTCCAAATACGATTAACATTTCTTTGACAAGTATGCTTGGGAATCTTGTTAGGCATTTCTTGCAAAATGTTAGTATCAATATCAATCAAATATTTTGGTTTTCTATATTTAATAATTCTAGGAGCATCAAAAACATTATGTGTGAATTGGGTACCATCTTGAGTACCTTCAACATGAGATGATGTTCTGCCCACACCTTCGGAAGTAGACAATGATGTGCCTTCAGCATGATAGAAGAGTGTGTCCACACCTTTGGAAGTAGCTATTGGTGTGCCTCCACCTTTGGAAGTAGACAATGGTGTGCCTTCAACATGAAACATTGGTGTGCCTCCACCTTCGAAAGTAGACAATGGTGTGCCTTCAACATGAAACATTGGTGTGCCTCCACCTTCAGAAGTAGACAATGGTGTGCCTTCAACATGAAACATTGGTGTGCCTCCACCTTCGAAAGTAGACAATGGTGTGCCTTCAACATGAAACATTGGTGTGCCTCCACCTTCAGAAGTAGACAATGGTGTGCCTTCATCATGATACATTGGTGTGCCTCGAACATTGGATGATGATGTCTCTTGAACTTGGGAACTCGTAGATGATGTCCTCGCATCTTCATAATTCAATTGTCTCATTGCACGCAAGTTTCTCATTCGTTGTCTTTTTTATTCAAATTTAAATTCTCTCTTACTTTGTATTGATGTTTCATGTTCCTCATCCAAAGGAAAATCTTCTTCTATAGTATCTAATTTTTTTTGTTCACAAAGTTGTCTCATTCTTTCCCTTTTCTTCTCTTTGTCTCTTTCATGCTCTTCCGGTGTTAAATTCTTTGCTCGTTTCCTTGGCATGATGATGATTTCTACATATCAATTGATTACAATTTTTAAAATATAATATAAATAAGTCAAATTATAATATAAACCTCTGACAATATGACAAATTATAATATAAATTTATTACACTTATATCAAATTATGTAAGAAGAACAAGTCTATATCATACAAATTATAAACCAAAACACTATTAAAATTTGACATGTAAAAAATAAAAAACTTACCTCAATCTCTTTTTGTCTTTTTTATTACAATAATTGACTTTCACGATGGTGAAAAGAAAAAATTTGTCACTATGGTGCAAAATGATGTTGATTTGTCACTATCAACACCATGAAAAGCAAATGCTTGTCAGAGAAAATGTAGAATTCAGACAACAAATAGAAAGTGCACCTCTTTCATGATATCCTTGCCAAATAAGACTGTTTCTTCCAATTTTACATAGCATGAGCGCACTATAGGGCATACAACCTACACGGCATGCACCCAATACAAAACAAAAAACATCTCATGGAATCTAGTCTTAAACATAGGGCGCATGCCCTATGTAAAACTAGAAAAAGGGAGAAAAGAGAGAGAAAGAATGGAGAGAGTAGGAGAGAAGGGTAAGGATAGAAAGAAGGGGAGAGGGAGAGGGAGAGAGAATAGAGATAGGAGAGAAGGGTAAGCAGAGAGAGAGTAGGAGAGAAGGGGGAAAAGGAGAGCGTAGGAGAGGGAGAGAAGGAGAAGGAGAGGTGTGTGTGTGTGGGAAGAGAGAGAGAAGGAAGGGAGAGAGAGAGGAGGGAGATAGAGATAGAGAGAGAGGGAGAGTGAGAGAGAGAGAGGGAGAGGGGGAGAGAGAGAGAGAGAGAGAGAGAGAGAGAGAGAGAGAGAGAGAGAGAGAGAGAGAGAGAGAGAGAGGAGAGAGAGAGAGAGAGAGAGAGAAGAAGGGAAGAGAGAGAGAGAGAGAGAGAGAGAGAGAGAGAGAGAGAGAGAGTATGGGGGATAGAGGGAGAGAGAGAGAGGGTGATGAGAAAGAGAGGAGAGAGAGATATAGAAGGTTAGAGTGAGCATGATAAGCAGGAGAGAGAGAGTGATAAGGGGGAGAAAGGGAGAGAGAGTATGGGGGAGGGAGAGAGATAGAGAGAGAACTCTCTCTCTCTCCCTCTATCTCGCTATCTCTTCCTCCTACTTTGAATATTTCTCATCACTATTTGAATCTCATAAATTTACATAGGGCACACGCCCTATAGGGTGTGCACCCTATGTAAATTTATGATTTACATATGGTGCACGCCCTATAGGGCGTGCACCCTATGTAACTCATAAAATTACATAGGGTGTGCGTGCTTTGTAAATTTTTTGAATTTACCAATCCTAAGGCTTGGATTTGCCTTGGAGATCCAACCCAAAGGCTTGGACGATTGAAATAGGCCTGAGACATGTTTTCCAGTAGACATACATAAAAATGACATCTTTTTTGTGTGCTCCTCATCAAGTTTACTCGTGGCTCAAGAACGTAAAAATCAGATGACATGATATTGTAGATCTCTTTGTTAGCTATCTAACCATATAATTTATTTTGAGTTCTAATTATGTTAAGTTTTTCAACTCTAATTTCTTTTGTGTGTATGTCCATTTTTTTTTAAAAACCAACATGCAGTATTTTGGATCATTCATCGAATTTTGCAATAAGTCCCATTTTTAGAAACTAGACTCCATTCTACACAGTTTTAAAAAAAAGAAAATTTTATTTTTTATTAGTTTTAAATGATTTCTAGGGGGGCACATAGAAATTTCATGTTTTCAGGATGTGTGCACTTCGTAAATTCATAAAAAATTATATGTTCATAAAAAATTACCAAAAAAATCTAGGATAAACTACATGGTGTTAGCTAACTTCTGACCAGAGCGATTATAAAAATTTGAAAAAAAAGTTAACATTTTAGGGGAAGTACACCAGATGCTATGTTATGTTTTTCGACAAAAAATAGGACCACTTTTTGTGCTCCCCCTTTTTGAGGGCCTTAATCTGCACCATTTTCAAAATAAGTTAGTAGTTTAGGAACTAGATTCAGAGTATTACAACTTTTGTTTTTGTCACATCTCAAAATTTTGAGTCTAACTATCTTCAATTTCTTGTTGAAGTTTAGAGTTTATTGATTTCAGAAAAAAGTGGCATCTTATGTTAGGAATAAGGTGTCTCAACCTTGGATAATTCCAATTCTGATTATTTGTTCTGTAAATGTATTTTTTGCAAATAATGTAATTAAGTGTGAGTGTACATGTCTAGTTGGCATGTTGATGTGTCACTCCACTTGATGTGTCGGCATCTTGTGCGTAAGGAGATCATGACTGAAACAATCATGACGGATTCCTATGACGCATAAGAACTATTTAAGGAATGTGCTATGACAGGTGTAAGAGCATCTTATGACTTGGGCCTATTTGGGCACCCAAGAAGAAGTGGTTGGTGTGTGTAAGAGAATATGCCAAAAATAGGTTGGTATGATAGATTCTCTTACACTTCTCTTGTGACCGTTATTTTTGGCGGATTCTATGACAAGCTGTTATAGTCTATTCTAGGGATGGAGGCCTATTCTTAGGATTGCATGTAACAGCTATGTACATGTGGCTTTGTGCATGGGTCTTGGTGGTTGGACTCCAAACTCCATTTTTTGGGTATTTGTTGGGTCCTGAGGAGTCTATATATATGATGCTGCTTCTATGAGAGAAATATAAGTTTTACTAGTCTCTCATCTCCTGAAAGAACTTGCATTGCAAGTGTGTTGTAATCTTTGTGTTGAAGATAATACATTGTGCAGGTTTTGGAGGGGTGGGGTTGTTTTACTGAAAGGTTTTTCCCCACCAGCATATCTTTGTGTTTATGTGTTTCAATTTTCTCTATCTATTTTCTGTATGCATGGTATATGGCTGCAATATCTTTGTTAAAGTAGTTAACGAATCTGAAATTGTAAGGATTTATAAGAATTTGCACAATACTCTCCTTTAGAGATTAGCATAGGAAGCTGTTTCCACACCTGAGTTTCCTTACAAGTGGTATCAGAGCTTGATCAACTTTTGATCCTAGTTGTTAGGTAGGGTTTTTTGAGCTGATCTCAAGTTTGAGTGGGAGTTTTTTGCAGAGCATTCTGAATCTTATTTGCAGATTGAGATGGCAAGTTCATCATATGGAAGAATGGAGGTGGAGAAATTTAATGGCACTAATTTCAAGTTGTGGAAACTCAAGATCGAAGACATGTTGGAAGATAGTGACCTATGGGAAGTGACTTCAAGTGCTACAAGACCAGTAACTATAGCTCAAGAAGATTGGGATACCAAAGACCGTAAAGCTAAGGGTCTCATAAGACTCTGTTTAACCAATGCAGTTCTTCTGAATGTTCTAGATGAGAAAACCGCAAATAGTTTGTGGGAAAGACTTGCAACCGTGTATCAGGCCAAATCTCTGGTGAACAAGTTATTCCTGAGGAAGAATTTGTACTCTCTGCGAATGGAGGAAGGTGGAAACTTAACGGATCATTTAAATGCATTTAATCTGCCGGCTGCATAGTTGACATCAACTGGTGTCAAGTTAGAGGAGGAGGATCATTGCTACACACTTTTGTGTTCTTTACCGGATTCATGGGACCATCTTGTGATGGCTCTCGAAAGCACTTTAGTCACCTTCAAAATGGATGATGTGGTGTCTTCGCTGCTATCAAAGGAGATGCGGAGAAAGGCTTCCATTTCAAAAAAAGAAGCCCTTGCTGTTTGTGGGAGATCCACTGAAGGAGGGAAGAAAAATTACAATAAGTCTAACAATAAGGGTAAATCCAAATCCTGTGGGAAGTCAAAGACTTCCAATAAGTCCAAGGCAAAATGTTGGAACTGTGATAAATTTGGGCACTTCCGTAAAGACTGCAAAGAGCCAAAGAAGAAGAAGAAAGGTTTAGATTCAACTTCAGAAAGATCTCAAGAAGATGGCAATGCATTCATCACAGCTTTGGCAGCCCATGCATCTGATGATGTGTGGTTGGTTGACTCAGGGGCATCTTTTCACATGACCTCTCATCGAAACTGGTTCTCAAAATATGAAGAGTTCGATGGTGTAAAGGTGTACTTGGGTGATGATTCTCACCTAAAGATAGTTGGACGCGGAAGGGTCACTATCAAATTTTCTGATGGATGAGTAAAGGGAATCAACAAAGTTATGCACATTCCAGGTTTGGCACGAAACCTATTATCTGTAAGTATGCTGAATGATGTAGGTGTGCAAGTTGTTTTTTTGAAAGAAGGATGCAAGATGATGAGAGGATCGATAGTGCTTGCAAGGGGTACTAGGAGAGGTACCTTATTTCAGCTAGATGCATGTATTCCTCTATGTAATAGTTCTTCATCCTCACCATCTGAACAAGCAGTGAAGAAGTCTATGGCTATTGGTTCCGATGGTAGTGCAAACACTTTGGAAGGTAAGCTTCCTGTAGAAAAGACAATGTTGTGGCATATGAGATTTGGCCACATTGGTCAAAAAGGGTCTCAGAACCCTGAAAAATAAAAATCTCATTGAGGGGTTAAATGATTGCAATCTTGAGTTCGACTTCTATGAACATTGTGTCTATGGTAAACAAAATCATGTTCAGTTTTACTCTAGTTCTCACAAATCTTCTGATGTTTTGGATCTTATTCATTCTGATGTATTTGGTCCTGTAAAAGTTCCTTCAATCTCCAAGTCTGTATTTTTTGTATCTTTCATAGATGATTATAGTAGAAGGACGTGGATTTATTTCCTTAAAAGTAAGACACAAGTCTTTAGTCGGTTCAAGGAATTTAAAGCTCTTGTAGAGAATCAGGCTAGTAAGAAGATTAAGTGTGTGAGAACTGACAATGGTGGTGAGTTTTGCTCAGCAGAGTTTGAACAATTTTGTAAAGAACAAGGTATCGAGAGGCATAAGACAACTCCTTATACCCCATAGAAAAATGGAGTTGCAGAGAGAATGAACAGGACACTGATGGAGAAGGCTAGGAGTATGCTTAGTGGAGCTGGTTTAGAACAAAGGTTTTGGGCCGAAGCTATGGCCACTGCTTGCTATCTGGTTAACAGATCTCCTACATCAGCCCTTGTTGGTAAGACACCCATGGAGGTGTGGTCTGGTAAGAAGCCTTCAATTAGAAATATTTGTGTTTTTGGTTGTGAAACTTATGCACATGTTCCAAAGGAGAAAAGAGCTAAGTTGGAAAACAAAGCTGTTAAATGTATTTTCATTGGATACAGTGCTGGTGTGAAAGGATACAAGCTTTGGGATCCCGTGACTAGTAAGGTTTTGTATAGTCGAAATATTATTTTCAGAGAGCTAACATCTTCTCCTATTGTGCTACAACCAGATGAAAAAGAAAAGGAAAAAGATGTTGTTCAGTTGCCTCCTACCCCTAAAAAGACTAAACAAAGAGACCATGTTGGGCCTAATGATGAGGAGAGCTCTAGCAGCTCTAATAGTTCAGAAGAAGAGGAAGAACAACCTCAACCGCAGCCCTTGAGGAGATCCACGAGAGAAAGAAAGCAACCAGAAAGGTTTGGTTATTCTATGTTAGATTCCAGTTGTGCGTTTTCTTTGATTACTAACACTGATGAGCCTAGATCTGTGAAAGAGGCTTTGGGCATGGAAGATGCAAGTTCCTGGATTGAGGCTATGGATGATGAGATGGCTTCATTGGAGAAAAACAAAACTTGGGACCTTGTACCTTTGCCTAAAGGGAGAAAATCTGTTGGCTATAAATGGGTGTTCAAGAAGAAATTCTGTGTAGATGGAAGTGTTGAAAGGTATAAAGCTAGATTGGTTGCAAAGGGGTATTCACAGGTAGAGGGAATAGATTATGGTGAAATATTCTCTCCTGTTGCAAAGTTGACATCCATTAGATTTCTGTTATCTCTTGCTACATCATATGATTTAGAGATAGAACAGATGGATATGAAGACAACTTTCCTTCATGGTGATTTGGAGGAAGAGATTTATATGTCACAGCCTAAGCACTACATTGTTAAAGGTAAAGAATCCTTAGTTTGTAAATTAAAGAAATCTCTATATGGTTTGAAGCAATCTCCTAGGATGTGGTACCTTAAGTTTGATGCCTTTGTGTTGTCAATTGGATTTGTAAGATCAAAATCAGATCATTGTGTTTATTTCAGAGTTGAAAATGATCACCTTCTTATTGTTGCATTATATGTTGATGATATGTTGCTGTTTGGGAAGGGTAAGGGTATGATTTTTGATTTTAAATCTCAGTTGTTAGCACAGTTTGAGATGAAAGATCTTGGGGCATCTAGGTACATCTTGGGTATGGAAATTAGTAGAGACAGGTCTAACAGAAAACTTTGGTTGAGTCAGAGTAAGTATGTGAAGTCTGTGTTGGATAGGTTCAGCATGGCAGATTGTAGACCACTATGTGTTCCTATTTCTATGGGAACAAAGTTATCTGTAGATGATTGTCCAAAATCTCCTAGTGAGGTGGAGGACATGAGTAGAGTACCTTATGCTAGTGCAGTTGGCATTCTTATGTATGCTATGGTCTATACTAGACCAGACATTGCCCAAGCAGTGGGAGTCTTGAGTTGATTTATGGCTAACCCTGGACGGGTACATTGGGATGCAGTTAAGCGAGTATTCAGATATTTGAGGGGTACATCAGATTAATCTATATGTTATCATGGTAACTCTTCTGGATCTCCACATTCAGTTTGTATTCGTGGGTTTGTGGATTCAGATTGGGCAGGTGATATTGACAGCAGGAGATCCACCAGTGCTTATGTGTTCACTATGTTTAGTGGTGACATTAGTTGGATGAGTAAGTGACAACCTATGGTTTCTTTGTCCACTTCAGAAGCTAAGTACATGGCTGCTACTCATGCTTGTAAAGAAGCCATTTGGCTTAGAAGATTATGTTCTGATGTTGGTGTTGATGTAGAACAGATTACTATTTGGTGTGATAGTCAGAGTGCTATTTGCCTTGCAAAGAATCCAACTTTCCATGCCAGAACGAAGCACATTGATGTGCAGTTTCACTTTGTGAGAGATATGGTGGAAGATGGAAAGGTAAATTTGGAGAAGGTAGATACTGTGAAGAATGTTGCAGATGCATTAACGAAACCAGTGGGCACTGAGAATTTCAGATGTTGTTCGGAGTCTATGGGCCTTTTGGCCTATAGCGGTTAAAGTTCTTGTTATGTTCCTATTGCTCTTACAAGGTGTTCAACAAGTGGGAGAATTTTAGGAATAAGGTGTCTTAACCTTGGATAATTCCAATTCTTATTATTTGTTTTGTAAATGCATTTTTTGCAAATAATGTAATTAAGTGTGAGTGTACATGTCTAGTTGGCATGTTGATGTGTCACTCCACTTGATGTGTCAGCATCTTGTGCGTAAGGAGATCATGACTGAAATGGTCATGACGGATTCCTATGAGGTGTAAGAACTATTTAAGGAATGTGCTATGACAGGTGTAAGAGCATCTTATGACCTGGGCCTATTTGGGCGCCCAAGAAGAAGTGGTTGGTGTGTGTAAGAGAATATGCCAAAAATAGGTTGGTATGATAGATTCTCTTACACTTCTCTTGTGACCGTTATTTTTGGCGGATTCTATGACAAGCTGTCATAGTCTATTCTAGGGATGGACGCCTATTCTTGGGATTGCATGTAACAGTTGTGTACATGTGGCTTTGTGTGTGGGTCTTGGTGGTTGGATGCCAAACTCCCTTTTTTGGATATTTGTTGGGTCCTGAGGAGTCTATATATATGATGCTGCTTCTATGAGAGAAATATAAGTTTTACTAGTCTCTCATCTCCTGAAAGAACTTGCATTGCAAGTGTGTTGTAATCTTTGTGTTGAAGATAATACATTGTGTAGGTTTTGGAGGGGTGGGGTTGTTTTACCGAAATTTTTTTCCCCACCGGCATATCTTTGTGTTTATGTGTTTCAATTTTCTCTATCTATTTTCTGTATGCATGGTATATGGCTGCAATATCTTTGTTAAAGTAGTTAACGAATCTGAAATTGTAAGGATTTATAAGAATTTGCACAATACTCTCCTTTAGAGATTAGCGTAGGAAGCTATTTCCACACCTGAGTTTCCTTACATCTTATACCCCCTTTTTGGTCCCCCATCTTTGTGCACTTACCCTATATATATATATATATATATATATATATATATATATATATATATATATATATATATATATATATATATATATATATATATATATATATATATATATATATATATATATATATATATATATATATTCATTATTTTTAAGAAATGTATATTTATTTTAGGTTTTCAGATAGTAATATTCTCACAGGTAATAAGGTAATCTTTCATCCTATGAACAATCAAATACTTATAATAATATTAGAGGAAATTTTTTGCATAAAGCTGGATGTATAGGCATATGTATACTTTATATTAAAAGGATCATATAGGTAAGCTCATTTATATTTAAATAATAATTATTATTTAAGATCACTTGGAGCGGTGGAATGTGAAACAAGTAGTCACAAGATTAATTGATGTAGGGATAACTGATGATTCCCATCCACCTTCTGTTAGCGTTTTTAGAAACCTTTGCTATATATAGGACAAAATTTTCATCCCACAAAGCATCTCCTTAAGAAATGGAAACTCCAATAAAGTTAAGATGCCTAAACAAACAAGTTGCCTTTGAAGGAAAATTTTCATCTAAAAGAATCAAGAAGATAATACTTATCAAATTCAACATTGTGGTAAGAGCAGTATCTATTATTTTAGGCAATGAGTTCAAGGAGAATATCAATAGACATTGTGTTAACTTAGATATCTCGGCTATGTTTATTGCCTCAGCCCTACAAGTGGACCCAGACATAAAGGCTATTGGAAACCTGTGTAGAAGAATTTTCAAGAAGAAATATTTAGTGGATCTGGACAAAGTTCAGAATAGTATATGCATTGATTTATCCATTCCAAAGCCTAAAGATTACAATAGCAGAATCATCAACCATAACTGTGTATCCACTTTCCCTATTCTTGGAATGGAAGATTGGGATAGGTTTTTAGTAGAGACCCCTTCCATCAGAAGAAACTTGGATTTCTTACTATTTTTTACCCATGTACGGCCTCCACTCGATATGAATTGGATGAATGAGTTTATTATGGATGATGACATTAGGGTCAAGCTAACTAAGGAAGAAAAAGACTCTTCAATGTCCTCATGCTCTTTAGGCATGTCCTAAAAAGTCATCTCAACAACTGGGGCATTAAATTGTTATTCTCAGAGTATTGCAAAACAAGGTTTAATTTTATGTATGTGATAATCTTCTGCATACTACTTTTATTTAAGGAAATCAATCAAATATTTCTTTAAATCAATTTGTAATGTTTTGATGTCAATCCGCTTTTCTATTTTCTCAAATTTGGTGAAATCTGGACCTCATATCAATAAAGTAATCCCTGTCAAACCAATTCATAAATAATAGCCATTAACATAGCATAGTAATAAATAGTCACTTTCTGAAGGTATGATCCATTAAATGATAGGCCTCTAATATATTTTTTCTACTCTCATACCCAAATCATATATATCAAGACATATACATACGAATATATATTCTTCTCCATGTGTGTATTAATTCATTTGGGTATGCTTGCATTTATTTGGAATGCTCACAGGAAGAAGGTTTGTTCTAACTAATTTTCTTTTTTGAAGGACAGTTTCTGATATTGCATAAACATTAGAACAATAGATAGAAGGATGTCTCCCTTTCCTTTCTAAGTGTTTTCCAATTGACACATTGATCTTAGATACTCCTTATATATGTGAAGATTCGTATGTATGCTGGCTAGTAAGATTTGCACAGATATCTCTTTAAGTTAAGCGGTTAGCTCTGTCAATGATATTTCTTAAAATTTCTCCTGTAAGGAAGGATAGCGATTTTAAAACAAGATATCAGTAATTCTTATAATAAGCCAGGATACTTCCTCACTTTTTCTTGTAGAGGATAGAGGATTAAAAATCTTCTTGTCTCATCTTCAGTTGTATTTCTCTTGCATGGTACTCAACAGGTGACTATGTGGTGACTTTTGGAGTTGGAACCTCATGATATTGTTGTTTTATTTTCTTTCCCTATTGTGCTTTAGAAGAATACATGGTATGTTTAATAAAGTGTTTAATCTTAATCTTTATTAATCTCAAGTCATGGATCTTTCCTAACTAAGGGCGGTAAGAAGAAAACATGGTTCATGAATGAATGTGGCTCTATTGTTAAGATTAATTCTAGGATTTTCTATTACTATATATCATATCGTTAATGCAGCAATTAGATACAATTATCATCGAACTAACCCATCAAAAGCTAGAGTTTCAAGCATATTTATGCAGTTATGCAATGGATTAAGGAAGCTTATTCCCTTCTCAAGATATATTAAAATAGGAAAACAGAGGATGATTAATTTACTTTTAAAAATGATGAGTATTAGTGTTAAGTTACAATTATAGTTTTTATTTTTACATACTAATGGGGATCTTAGCCAAAATTTAGTTATTACAGGCAGAGGAAGTCCAAAAGCTATCATACAAGACTTTGGTTAAGGGATAGATCCACATATCAGATACTCTTTGCCCTACAAATAGAGTCATGATTGGTGACACAAAGACTAAGCATTGAGTTAAAATAGAAATTGTCTAATTCAAAGGAAGTATCGCTATCTTCTCCACAAAGCTACTTTCTTAATCAGGACAAGGCAGAGGAAATAATAAAATTGGCACTTAATGTAATAGGAAAATATTTTTTAATTGGAGGGTATGCCCTCTTAGATCTTTATGTATTATAATCCAAACTATGGTCCCAAGAAAGGCTAGAGGTTTTCTCAGTCCCACTCTTTCCTACCAGTGCCTGCACTGAGTGGGGTTTTTGTAACACTTTTAATATGATTAATATAATTCTTGGCTTTGGCCTTTTATGAAAAAAATAAAAAATAAAATAAAATAAAATAATAATAATAATAATAATAATAATAATTTAAATTGTTATAGAAACTTTCAAATTATAGATACATGTAATTTTCTCTCTATGAAGCAATTGATTTTCAAGAACCTAGTTTTGCTATTTCATTTCAATTGGGTTTTCTTATTCAACTATATTGATGATTTCAAATTCTATTGTTCTCTCAAATACTCTATTCAATAATTCAATCAAACTCTTATTGGATCTAAATTTCTTATTTTCCTAAAATAATTGTCTATAGGTTTTCAACTTGAGCAGCCTAGGGTTTTAACCAAAACATAATTTTCTTTTGAATTTAAACACAATGGTTTCTAGAATACTATAAATGATTATAATTGTATAAAAATTAAAACACGTATGCTCACATGCATATTAAAATACCGAAATTTCTTCTCACACAACAAAAACCCAAAAAGCTTTTCAAATCCAAAACCTCCAACAAAAAAACCATAAAACCTTCAATTCAAACCCTACAACAATCTGGAAAACACGAAGAGAAAAATATTTTCAAAAAGAACATTTACAAAGGAAAATACAAACCCTACCTCAAACTCAATTGATCTGTGACGACACCGGTCCAAATTCAAGCTTCCAAAAATCTAAGCTTTCAAGAAAATTCTTCATCTCCAAATTCTAAGAAAAACCTATTATTTCCAAACCTGTTTCCCTAAAAATGGCTAAAGGGATCTCCCATATAGAAACCCCAACAGACAAAACTCAACATGCAACACCTAATCATGAATTAGAACTCAACTTCCTAACCTTATTTTTATCAATTTCCTTTTTGAATATGAAATTAATTATAATAATAATTATATGCACTTTTCACCTAATGAGCCTTAACTCAACCTTCAACTTAAATTTATAATTCAATTTTATTAAACTATATGTGCAACTTAAATTACATATTAATATTTAATTGATCAATTAATATTATAGCATATTAATAATTATACAATTGATAATTAAATATTAAATAAATCAATTATGCCTATAATTTTAATTTGTAGATTTTTTTATAATTAATTAAATCCTTATTCCAAATTAAACTTTTAATTAAGTCTTTTTAATTAAACAAAGGTATTAAATAACTCTCAATAATTAAATATCCTTATATTTAATATTCTGATTTTCATAAGATCTAATTATTCTAATTTCATAATTAATCTTAATTTAATTATTTTAACCAAATAAACCACACAACGGACTCATATGACTTACAACACATGAAAATCAACTAACTCAAATAATAAACAAACTCAAGGGAAGGGCTCTTGAATTTACGTCACCTTGAAAAATTTAGATAGGTAGAAAAATAGATACTTGTCCATTATTCCAAGACAATCAATTGCTTGAGTTAGGATTGGACCTTTATGTTACCTCTCCTCTCCTACCGTTGAGATATTGCGATAGGGAACACTCTTCCTGGCAATTCAAGGAAGTCAATGTTTGGTACCTAAAATCCTACATAAAAGATGAGCATGTACATATATGTATAAATATAGAACAGATAATGACGGGGATCAATCGATCGTATGGATCTCGCAAGTAAGTAACTACGACTCTGTCCCTTAACCATATCAGACACATCAAATAGAAATATAAAACATATGCACCAACCATATACATGCAAGTAATGGGTCAGTAAAACCATAAACAAAAATAACATCAAATCTATCTAATGATCTAATACACACATGAAAAGTGGCGTAAAAATATCTGACCAATTAAACTAAAAAATAAAACTATGGGAGGGGTATTACATCCACCTCCCCTAAAATTAGGCTTACTCTTGGAAGCCTACAAACAAATAAGGATATGCATCCCTCAATCACAAAAAATCTTACTAAGACAAAAGACCAAAGAATATCTAAAAACAAGCCAACAAATAAGGACATGATATAAAGTCATTAAGAGCAATATAATTCTGGTTTAAGAATAAACTGAAAATCATATCGAGTGATAATTCATTATTTAACAATTTAAGTAGATCTAGATCTTCATTCATTCACCATTATAGAAAATATCTAGTAATCAGTTGCATAAGACACACAATCATATCTACATCAAATAATAAGTTGAGAAGTTCATGCAAACCTAGCTATAATACTCCTACACAATCTAATCTAGACATACAAGTCTAACATCATACCTCTAGGCTCATAAACAATAATCTGAAATACAAAAGAGTTATATGCCTACATTTTATTTTAATTTTTAACTATTTAGACATCTAGTGGGTGTAAAAATTCCCAAATTTCCCAGTCTAGAAACTTAGGCTCTGAGACAAAGTGTAATACCCCACTAGGGAACCTAGGAGAATTTAACCTAAAATGTGTTGCTATGTTTACAAAATATTTTTTTTCTTAAGAGTTTACCTAACAATAATGATAACAATACAGAAGCAATACAACATACAATACAAACAAGTAAATAAGTACAACTCAATTACAGTTGATGACTCTCAAGGGTTCCATGATGTAGAATTACATATATATTAATTAATTATTTTAGATTAAGTATAATTACAAATATCTCATATACAAATAAATAACAAGTACAATCTCATATAAATGAAACCTAGATACAATTGATACTACAAGGTATACATAATAAATCAACATCTACTGCACAAGTCGCGGGGTATGTAACAATAACCAAGTACAAAGTATAGAACAATATTAGAAAAGAATCACCTTTGAAGAACTGATCTAAGGTACAAATATAAACACCATAAGATAGATATGGACAAGCCTCCTATGAAGAGTAAGAAGAAGGTAACAATAGTTCAAGGATCATCCAACACCAGTATAGGAATGTTGAAATCTCAAATGGTAAAAGAATCACTACCACCCAACCTCATGGAACCAAAGGTCCACTCCCACCATCCTAAGGAGATAAAAATAGACACCACTTGGATACCAATCAAAACATCCAAAACAACAAAAAAATTAAGCAATAGATCCTGATGGCTTTCTATCTCAAAAGGTGCCACCAACTAATGATAAAGAAAATATAATAAATATCAAAATACTAAAAATTACCAATTATACCATTTACCATGTACCAAAACCAACCACCAAATACCAAAATATCAAACAAGTACCAACCACTAGATACTAAATACCAAGAACATGTTGGAGATTTGCCAGCAAGCCAGAGCGCTGACTGTATGTTTTTTATTGATGACAACATATGGTAAGCAGTGTGCATGGAAGCTTGATGGAGAGAACCTTGAGTATATGTTTCTTAGATATGTTATCAACATGATATTATAGATGTAGAGGTTGATTCTGAGTGAAGACACTAATACAGTTGTCTATATCAATAAGTGTTCCTGACAGGTCCTAGGAAGAGTTATGTATGTGAATTACAGTATGGTTGTAATGAAGCCTTGCACATTTATACTTATGTTCTATACATGTTAGTGAAGCTATGTTCATGGACACAGAGTTAGTTATGTAGTACAGGTTGAGTTATGAAGTTGCTAGTTGACAGTCACAGTTTCCTCAGTTTATCTAGTAGAGCCGACAGTGTTTTTATTATTGTAGCAGTTGCGCCTATCATTTTGATATGTGTGTTTGAATTAGTTTTTGGAAGAGAGTTAAGAATGTTTGGTTAAGAGCGCATGACATAATTCAGCATGAGAAGAAAGTATTAGTTAATTTTGTGGAGCCGACAGTGTGAAGCAACGTGTCTACTCATATGGAGTTTCGTAGTCCTAATTTGTGTTGCGTGCTTAGTATAGCTGATTGAGATGTTAATGGAAAGTTTTATTATTTATCTAATATGATTTCAAGATGGTTCTAAAAGGCCGACTTGATTATATCATTTAGAGGAAGATATTTATAGGTAGTCATTTTGTGATTGCTAAGTATGGAAGATAGTTGAAAGAAAAGAGTAGAGCAGAAGGTGTGAAGTGTTGAGCCATTAGTAGAAGGTCTATGTGACAAAGTAGAGAGTGTATGCTATCCATTGGAACTGATCAAGACAACAAGTCTAACTCACAGTTCACCAAGATCTAGATATATTGTGTATCTATTAAACAGAAGGTTGCAACCTTCACCCCTTTGAGCAGTGTGCTCCCAGACAGTGTGTCCTCACCCGTAACAGGGTTAATTATAAAAGACTCCAAACAGGGTCTGACCTTTGACCAGGTCACTGTACCTAATGCATTTTAAAGATCAACTCCTAACAGGTTTGTAAGATCTTCTAACAGGGATCATAATACTCTAGTGCAGTTTATAGTGGGTGCTAATTCCCATTGGGGTTTTTACCTATTTGGTTTTCCCCATAACCAAAATTATGGTGTTGTGTTAAGTGTTCTTATATTGTGTTTATGCTTAATGTTCTTTTGTACTTAATTGGATAAAGAATTGAATCTTGTAGATAATTGATTCACCCCCCCTCTCAATTATCTCTTGGGAATATTCCTAACAATTGGTATTAGAGCCAAGTACCTCAGAGAGAAATTTTAACAACTTGAGGTTGATCAGATGGCATTCTTTAGAAAAGAAAGTCCCAATTTTGATGGAGAGAACTATCAAGACTGGAAGAACAAAATGATGACACATTTGCAATGCATTTCTTTTGAGATTTTTGAAGTAGCTACCAAAGAAGTTCATATTCCCTCTCTAGCAGATCTTACAAAGGAAGATGCAAATCTTAAGTAGAAGGAGATGTTCACTCAAAATTCTATTTCCAAAGAAACCCTTATCAACGCATTGTCTTACGATGAGTTTTTAGAGATCAAGAAAGTTGATAAAGCCTACAAGATATGGAAGTATCTAGAAGACATGTTTAAAGGAGTCATCCAAGCTAAGAATGCACGTAGAAAGAGATGGAAGAAAAAGTACAATACATTAGAGATGCTACCTGAAGAGAACATTAGAGCCTACAATCAAAGGATTAATGAAATAGTTGCAGGAATTAGAAACAATGGTGGAGAGATCTCGTAAGAAGACATAATGGATAAGTTGATGACTACTTTGACACCAGAATATGAGAGAAAGATAAACATCCTAGATGAGACTATGCAATTTTTAGAAGACTTCAAAAGAGAGACCTTAATCATCAAGATTTCAGCTTTTGAGATATCAAGTTTGAAGACAGAGCCCAAAAGTGAAACAACCTTTAAAGCCTCAATCCATGGTAAGAAATCCTTGAACACTTCTAGTAATTTTGATGATGATGAAGAGAAAGAACTAGATGCTTTCATTTCTTTGATTGCTAAGAAAGAAAAGAAAGGAAAAGGAAAATATGAAGGTCACTTACCATTCAAATGTTTTTCATGTAACAAGATTGGTCACTTTGCATCTAAGTGTCCTACAAGAGTCAGGAATTTCAAAACTAACTACAAGCCTAAGAATGTTACTATGTTGGAGATGGAGTATTAGATGAAGATTCGGTAGAGGATGAAATTGGATTCATTTCTCTTGAAGACATGGAGAAAATGTTTTCTGAAATGGACCTTGAAGATGAAAAGAAAGCACAAGAGTTAGCACTGATTTCACAAGATGACATTAGGAGAGATTGGATCATTGACAATGGTTTCTCACATCACATGACAGGAGACAAGGATAGATTTGTACATCTAGATAGGTACAAAGGCGACATGGTTAGATTTGGAGACAACACTCCTAAACCTATCATAGGTAGAGGAGATATCACCTTGGATGGAAAGAACAATACTGATGATGTTCTTTATGTTGATGGTTTGCAACAAAACCTACTAAGTGTTGGATATTTTCTTGACAAAGGATATTAGTTGGAATTCAAAGACAACAAGTGCATCATTAATAAAAAGGAAGGAGAAATGATAGCATAAGGTTCAAAGACTAAAGGTAATGTTTTTCAGCTTGATCCTGAAGCAAGTTGTTTTGTCGCTAAAGTAGATGACAGTTGGTTATGTCACAAAAGACTGTCACATCAATTTTGACAGCATAGTAAAGATAAGCAGTGTAAAGGCAGTAAGAGACCTTCCTAGCATTGCAAAACCAATTGATATAATATGTAGGGAATGTGTGATGGGTAAGCATGTGAGGAATTCATTTAGAAGCAAGCATAATTTGGCAGAGAACAAATTGGATCTAGTGCATATAGACCTATGTGGACCAACTCAAACAAAATCATACTATGGTGAAAGGTATGTTATTTTGTTTGTTGATGATTATTCTAGAATGATATGGGTTGCGTTCTTAAAAGAAAAATTAGAAGCATTTGAGAGGTTCAAAATATACAAAGCTAAGGTGGAAAATGAGTCTGGAATGAACATAAAATGTCTGAGATCAGATAGAGGAGGAGAATTCACCTCTGACAGATTTTATGAGTACTACGAAGAACATGGGATAAAGAGACAGTTAAGTGCACCTAGAACCCCTCAGTAGAATGGAATTGTGAAAATAAGGAATAGGATCATACTTGATACAACGTGCACCATTATGATTGAAGGAAAGGTCACACTCACCTATTGGAGAGATGCATTCAATATTGCAATCTATACTATCAGTAGAATTCAATTGAGGCCAGGCACATACAAGACACCTTATGAGCTATGGTTTGGGAATGTACCTACAGTCAAATACTTTAGAATATTTGGAAGAAAGTGCTACATCAAGAGAGATGAATCTATAGGCAAGTTTGATGCAAGAAGTGATGAAGGTATTTTTCTTGGTTACTCTACTAAAATAAAATCTTATAGATGTTTTAATTTAAGATTGAAGATCATTGAAAGTCCTCATGTTAATATTGATGAGAAGTTTATGATTCAAGAAAGATATCATGATTATGCACCTATGATTGAAGAAGAACCTAGACCTACCACTAGAGAAATAGTTATTGATGAAATGTTTGACAACATTGATGTATTATACAATGACCCTAAAACTAGTGAAGAAGAATTATAGAAGTCAGATGAGATAGTCACACCTGATGTTCCTAAATTCACATCTAGATATCATTCAAAGGAAGACATCATTGGAGATCAGAATAGTAAAGTCATAACAGGATCAAAAGCAAAGAGTTCCACAACAAATGAAGAGGTATGTTTACTATCATAGATTGAACCCTTAAGTGTTGAAGATGCATGTAATGATTCAGATTGGAATAAAGCAATGAAAGAAGAGCTAGATGAGATAATTAAGAATGATACATGGGAATTGGTCCCTAGGATATTCAAAAATAAGATGAATGAAGATGGAGCAGTGGTAAGAAAAAAAGAAAGATTAGTATGTAAAGGATATGTGCAAAGAGAAGGAATTGATTATTTTGATACATTTTCCCCTGTAAGCAGATTGGAAGCCATAAATTTTTTTCTATCCTATGCTACATTCAAAGACTTTAAGGTATACCAGATGGATGTGAAGTCAACATTCCTGAATGGAAAGTTGAAAGAAGAACTTTACATAGAGCAGCCTGAAGGATTTAAATTATCAAACATACCTGATATGGTATACAGATTGAAGAAAGCCCTCTATGGACTTAAGCAAGCCCCTAGAGCATGGTATGAAAGACTTGATGGATACTTGACAAATATTGGATTCAAGAAAGGAGCAACAGATTGTAATTTATTCATAAGAGAAACATCTGATGGATTGTTGTTGGTTTCTATATTTGTTGAATTATCTTTGGTGGTAATGACAAGCTTAGTTCTAAATTTGCTAAGGAGATGCAGAGTGAATTTGAAATGATCATGATTGGGCCTATCAAGAACTTTTTGGGACTAGATGTGCAGCAGACAGACAAAGGTATTTTCATTAATCAATCTAAGTATGTGAAAGAGATATTGAAGAGGTTCAAGATGGATGATTGCAGGCCAGTAAGTACCCCTATGATAACATGATGCAAGCTTTCAAAAGAAGATGATTTAGGAACAATAGACATGACCTTGTATAAGTCTATGATTGGAAAACTAATCTATCTTACTCAATCTAGACCTGATATTTCCAATGCAGTTGGTATTATAGGAATATTTGCAGAAAATCCTAAACAAAGTCATCTCATGGTAGTAAAGAGGATATTCAGATACTTAAGAGGAACTATAGACTATGGTTTATGGTATCCTAATTTAGAAAATGTAGAACTTCATGTGTATACAGATGCAGATTGGATAGGATGCATGGATGATAGGAAGAGTACCTCAGGAGGAGCAATATTTCTTGGAGATAGGCTTGTTACTTGGACAAGTAAGAAGAAAAATTGTATTTCTCAGTCCATAGCAGAAGCAAAGTATGTTGCAACAACATTAAATTTCTCAACAATTGTGTGGATCAAGTAGATGATAAAATATTTTGGTATTCATATTGATTATCCTATTGTTATTCATTGTGATAACACTAGCACTATTAATATGTTAAAGGACCCTATGATCCATGCAAAGACAAAACACATTGAGATAAAATATCACTTCCTAAGAGAGAAAGTAGCAGAGAAAGAAGTAAAGTTGGACTATGTGAGCACAAAAGATTAGCTAGTAGACATATTCATAAATCCTTTACCTAAGGATACATTTGAGTATCTCAGGGAGAAGATGGGAGTAACTCCCTTCCCACAATCTGATTAGAGTTTGTAGGACTGCATCAGTCCTTAGTGATTGATGAAAGGTTGACTACTCTACTTCAGGAGTAGTACCAGTGCTTAATTGTTTAACGCCCTTTGCCATTGATATCAAAGGGGGAGTAAGTATATAGTCATGAAAAACTAAACAGTAAGAGGATACATCAATTGATATTCAGAGCATTCATCAGTAGATGGGGGGTTCATCCTTGGGGAAGTTTTGTTGAGGAAATGAAGAATGTTATAAAAGAATTATAGAAAGGGGGAGTGAGTATCTAGCAAGAAGAAACAAAATAGTTTGAGATGGAGGATTCATCCTTGGGGGAGTTTTGTTGAGGAAATGGAGAATATTATAAAATAATTGTACATTTGGATTGGTGGTGTTTTTTATTCCATATGTTTCCATCAATGCAAAAGGGGGAGATTGTTGGAGATTTGTTAGCAAGTCAAAGTGCTGACTATATGTTTTTCATTGATGACAACATATGGTAAGAAACGTGCATGGAAGCCTGATGGAGAGAACCTTGAGTATATGTTTCCTAGATATGTTATCAACATGATATTATAGACGGAGAGGTTGATTCTAAGTAAAGACATTAATACAATTGTCTATATCAGTAAGTGTTCCTGACAAGTCCCAGGAAGAGTTATGTATGTGAATTATAGTATGGTTGTAATGAAGCCTTACGCGTTTATACTTATGTTGTATACATGTTAGTGAAGTTATGTTCATGGGTGCATAGTTAGTTGTGCAGTACAGGTTGAGTTATGAAGTCACCGGTTGACAGTCAATTTTTTGAGTTTATCTGGTAGAGTCAACAGTGTTTTTACTGTTGTAGCAGTTGCGTCTATCATTGTGATATGCGTGTTTGAATTAGTGTTTGGAAGAGAGTTAAGAATGTTTGGTTAAGAGAGAATGATGTAATTTAGCATGAGAACAAAGTATCAGTTAATTTGGTGGAGCTGACGGTGTGAAGTGATACGTCTACTCATACAGAGTTACGCGGTCCTAATTTGTGTTGCGTGCTTAGTATAGCCAACTAAGATGTTATTGGAAAGTTTTATTGTTTCTCTAATATGATTTCAAGATGGTTCTAACAGGCTGACTTGATTATATCATTCAGAGGGAGATATTTATAGGCAATCATTTTGTGATTGCTAAGTATGGTAAATAATTGAAATAAAATAGTAGAGAAGAAGGTGCGAAGTGTTGAGCCATCAGTAGAAGGTCTATGTGAAAAAATAGAGAGTATATGCTATCCATTGGAACTGATCAAGACAATAGGTCTAACTCTGATGCAAGGCAGTGAGCAAGAGGGGCCAAAGTATGGCACACCCTAATGATCCAAGCTTGCAACACACATGTGGAAGCAACAACAACAACAAAGTGAGAGAGAGAATGCCAGATCTTTCATTAATTTTCATCAACAGGAATCATACATGCCGGGCTATAAGGCCTTCCCGATTATGGCCTGATATTACAATGAAACTTGGAAGTCCTCAAACATGCAAGGATCTTTTACAATCTCAATTCTAATGTCTACTATCTTCTAACTTTCTGAACTCTCTCCACCCCGAACTACCTAACTACTACCAAACATCTACATTTATACAAGAAGCTACCAAGCTGAGTCGGCCTTTAGATCCATAATTAATGGAAGTAATAGTCAAATCTGGGACCACATGCTTCCCAATGATGGATTCCAACATCAATTCTATGATCTAATATAAATGCACAAGTCGGCCACAATAGGAAAGAAAACTAGACCCATCGGTAAGCAAGATAACCGAGCAGAAGAGAAGCAACACCGAGCGCCAGTGAATTAACTGACCACCCAGGAGATAACCTATGACACTTGGTAACCAAAGGAAACTAACCAACTACCGACCAACTTGGTCAAAGAAGAAACTGAGCAACACAGAAAAACTTTAAATTCTTTTTTTTGGTGACACAGGATTGCCAAGGACCTGAGATGCTCCTGCATTAGACACTTGGGGTTGTTTTGAAATGATTCTCAAAATCATTTGGTATGCTTGGTCTGAGCTATATCCAACTCAGACTATGAAATCCAAGAACTATCTTCCATCGGTCTATTCTTCCACTTAACCAGATATTCCATATATCGTCTTCCTCTTGTGCTCTTGCCAACTCTTTCCTTCAAAATCTGTTCAATTTCATCATTTGGCTTCTTAGGATATTCTATCAGTACTGTCATTTCTTCATCAGGTTCATGATACTCATATAAATCAGAAATATTGAAAATCGGTGATATGTCCATGTCATCAGGTAATTCAATCTCATATGCATTTCCACTGTCAAATTTTCTCAAAATTTTGCAAGGTCCAAACTTCTTCATCTTCAGTTTTCCATATGTTCCAACAGGAAACTGACCTTTCTTCAAATAAACCATCACTTCATTATCAACATCAAAATTCTTGTATCTCCTTGATCTATCAACTCTGTCTTTGTATTTCTGGATACTATCTTCCAGTTTTATCTTCACATCTTCATGCAGTGTCTTCATGTATTCAGCAAATTTCACTCCTTCAGCACTTCTTTTATTTTCATCATCAATGTCTCTCAAATTAGATATTCCTCTTGGTTGTGTGCCATTCACAAACTCAAATGGTGTCTTCTAGTACTCCTATTCACTGAATTATTGTATGTGAACTCTGCTTGTGCTAACACAGATTCCCAATTACTCGGTGTGTCTCCAACTAAACATCTCAAAAGATTTCCCAAACTTATGTTCACAACTTTAGTCTATCCATTGGTTTGTGGGTGAAATGTAGAATTATATTTCAACTCAGTGCCAAATTTCTTCCAAAGTGTTTTCCAAAAATAACCAACAAATTTATTGTCTCAGTCAGAGATGATACTCCTCGATAACCAATGCAATCTCACAATTTCCTTAAAGAAAAGATCTGCTACATTTACTGCATCTGATGTCTTTCTACATGGTATAAAATGTTCCATCTTAGAAAATATAGCCACAACAATAAATATTGAATCATTACCTCTTACTGTCTTCGGTAAGCCAAGAACAAAATCCATACTGATATCAATCCAAGGTTTCTCAAGTACAAAAATCGGTGTATACAACCCAGTATTCTGACCTACTGCTTTTGCAACTTGACAAATACCACAACTCTTCACAAATTTATGAACATCTCTATACAACTGTAGCCAAAAGTACTTTTCTTTCAACAGATTCCATGTTTTATCAATGCCAAAATGTCCAGCCAAACCACTACTATGTTTTTCTTTTATTAAATTAGTCCTCATTACTCCTCTCGGTATACACAACTGAATACCTTTGAACAACATACCTTCTTGAATAAAATATTCATCCCATTTAGTATCATGTTGATCTTGTATAGGTGCTCTGCACTTTCTCCATGGCTCAGAAAAATCAGGGTCATTTTCATACAAACCTTTCATCTCATCAAAACCGAGAACTTGAATTTTCATCTCGGTCATCAAAGATCTTCTCCTACTCAATGCATCAGCAACTCAGTTAGTGACTCCACTCTTATGCTTTATCAAAAATGTATAACTCTGCAAATACTCGACCCATTTCATATGTCTTTGATTCAACTTATTTTGACTACCCAAATATTGTAAAGCCTTATGATCAGTATACAACACAAATTCACTCGGTATCAAATAATGTCTCCATTTCTTCAGTCCTTGAACAATAGCATAGAACTCTTGATCATACACTGAATATTTCCTTCTAATATCATTCAACTTTTCACTAAAGAAAGCAACAGGTTTACCTTCTTGACTCAACACATCTCCAATTGCACTTCCACTTGCATCACATTCTACTTGAAATACTTTACTGAAATTAGGTAATGCCAAAATAGGTAATTTAGCAACCTTCTGCTTTAGATTCTCAAAACTTTTATCAGCTCCATGTGTCCACTTGAGTTCTCTTTTGTCTCCTCTCATAGTCTCAGTCATAGCATTACAAATTGAACTGAAATTCCTTATGAATTTTTGGTAAAAACTTGCCAAACCATGAAATGATCTTACCTCAGTAGCATTCATAGGTGTAGGCCAATTCAGAATAGCTTCAACCTTCTCAGATCCATTTTCAAACCATCAGCTGAAATAAAAAATCCCAAATACACAATCTCTTATTTCATGAATGAACACTTTTTCAGATTTATCAACAAATTTTCTTCTTTTAGTCTCTATAAAACTTGTCTTACATGCAACAAATGTTCTTCTCTAGTCTTACTGAATATCATCAAGATATACAATCACAAATTTACCCAAGAATTTCTTCAAAACTTCATTCATCAACCTCATAAAAGTACTCAGTGCATTAGTTAAACCAAAAGGCATAACCAACCACTCGTACAAACCTTCCTTTGTCTTGAAAGTAGTCTTCCATTCATCACCTTATCTGATCCTGATCTGATGATACTCACTTTTCAAATCAATCTTTGTGAAATACTTTGCTCCAATTAAACTGTCCATTATATCATCCATTCTCAGTATAGGAAACCTATACTTTACTGTTATCTTATTGATTGCTCTGGAATCAGTACACATTCTCCATTCCCCATTCTTCTTCGGTGCTAATACAATAAGTACTACACAAGGACTCAAACTTTCTCTAATCAAACCTTTCTCCAGCAACTCTTGAATCTATTGGTTCAATTCCTCATTCTCGGTAGGTGTCAACCGATGAGGTGCCTTATTTGGTAAACTAGCTCCAGGGATTAGATCCATACAATGATCAATACTTCTTTTTAGTGGAAAACCATTAGGTATATTCTCATAAATGATATCACTATACTCGGTGAGTAACTTATCAATCTCCTTAGGGACATTACATTCTATTTTCTTACTTGATTTATTAGGAATCACAGCAAAACATACATCATCCCTCTTCAAAGAGTTCATAAACTTCTTTCCTTCCATCAAGAAAACTTTCACAGATGTGCAAACATTACTAATAGGTTCTTCCATCAATGGTAACAAGATTTGTTTCTTTCCATCAGCCACAATAGTATACTTATGCAATCTCCCATCATATATAGCATGTCTATCATATTGCCAAGGTCTACCCAAAAAAATATCATAACAATCCATAGGCATGATATCACACAACACCTTATCATAGTATTTTCCAATCTTCAAATTCATATAACATTGTTCACTTACTAGGAGTGTATGCTCATCTTTGATCCAAGAAATCTGGTAGGGTTTTGGATGTTCCAATCTTTCCAACTATAGTTTACTGATCATCTCTTTTGATGCCAGGTTCTCTGAGCTACCACTGTCAATGATTACCTTCCAAACTTTATCAGAAACTCTACATCTGGTCTTAAACAAAATTTTTCTTACCAGATCTTCCTTCTTACTCTCATTTCACATTGCTCTCCTCACCATCAGGTTATTCTCTCTTTCAGGTTCATTCAATGGTTCTTCTTGCACTACAGCGTTCCTACTGGTACCAGCCTTCTTAATTGCTTGTGTACATTCAAATGATCTATGTCCTTCTTCTCCAAAATTGTAACAAGTTCCTTAGAAACTTCATCTTCCATAACCACCTTGGTAGCTACTGCCTCTGCCTCTAGATGAACTTTCACCTTTCCACTTGGTCTTGCCTTTGTCCAGATTTGTCTTTTTTGGTTCAGATCTACCAATTTCACCATTAGATCTACCTCTTCCTCTAGAGAATCTACCACCATGACCTCTCTATCTCTGTTCATGTTTCTTGTTCAATTTCTCCTCGGCTTTCAAAGCAAATTGATAAGCCTCTTCAATACTCTCCAACTTAACCATACTAATTTCCTCTTGGATGGAAATTCTCAAACCATTGAGGTATCTGCTGATTCTTTCCATATCATCTTCATCATGTCCAGATCTGATATCCAATCTATAAAATTCCTTAGTATACTCTTTTTCTGAGCTATCTTTTTGTCTCAAACTTTGCATTCACCGAACTAGGTTAATTTGATAATCATAGGGTAAGAACTTTCCTTTCAATTTATTTACCATCTTATTCCATACCTTGATTTTGTATTTACCTTTCCTTTTTCTATGCAATTACAGATGTTCCCACCATAAGGATGCATGACTTTTCAACTTGGTGCTTGCAATCTTTACCTTCTTATCCTCAGGAATATTTTCATATTCAAAATACTTTTCCATCTCGGTGATCCAGTCCACCAATTCATCAGAATCCAACTTTCCACTATACTCAGGAGGATTGAAATGTGGTGTTGACTTTAGACTTGTCCAAGCCTTCAAAAATCTTTCTTCACCTTGATCCATAATAGGAGCAAGTTCTACATTCGCTTGTTCTTCTTCAATTTCATCATCACTAACATCTTCAAGATGTCTGCCTCTTCTTTGGGCTATCTCAACTGCTTCTAATCTTGCAGCAATCTACCTTAGCATATGTGCCAATCCTAGATCTACATCTCACCTCCCATGAACCATCTTGACAACCCTCTGCAATTGTAGGTCAGATTGCAATCTGCTACCCCACAACAATCAACTAGGTTTCAAGAGGAACTAGCAAACCTAGATCCGCAAACCTAGATCAAGATCTAACTTCATTCTGATACCACCGAATGCAAGGCAGGGAGCAAGAGGGGCCAAAGTATGGCACACCCTAATGATCCAAGCTTGCAACACACACATGAAAGCAACAACAACAAAAAAGTGAGAGAGAGAATGCCAGATCTTTCATTAATTTTCATCAACAGGAATCATACATGCGGATTGTAAGGTCTTCCGGTTACGGCCTGATATTACAATGAAACTTAGAAGTCCTCAAACATGTGAGGATCTGTTACAATCTCAATTCTAATGTCTACTATCTTCTAACTTTCTGAACTCTCTCCACCCCGAACTGCCTAAACTACTACCAACCATCTACATTTATACAAGAAGCTACAGAGCTGAGTCAACCTTCAGATCCATAATTAATGGAAGTAACGGTCAAATCTGGACCACACACTTCCCAATGATGGATTCTAGCATCAATTCTATGATCCAATATAAATGCACAGGTCGGCCACAACAGGAAACAAAACTAGACCCGTTGATAAGCAAGATAACTAAGCAGCAGACAGGCAACGTCGAGTGCCAGTGAATTAACCGACCACCCAGGAGATAAACTTTGACTCTCGGTAACCAAAGGAAACTAACCAACTACCAACCAACTCAGTCAAAGAAGAAATCGAGCAACACAGAAAAACTTCAAATTCTTTTTTTTGGTGACATAGGATTGTCAGGGACCCGAGATGCTCCTACATCAAACTCATACTTCACCAAGATCTAGATATAGTGTGTATCTATTAAATAGAAGGTTGCAGCCTTCACCCCTTTGAACAGTGTGCTCCCAAACAGTGTGTCCTCACCCCTAACAAGGTTAATTGTAAAAAACTCCTAACATGGTCTGAACTTTGACTAGGTCACTATACTTAATGCATTGTAAAGATCAACTCATAGCAAGGTTGTAAGATCTTCTAATAGGGATCATAATACTCTAGTGCAATTTGTAGTGGGTGCTAATTCCCACTAGGGATTTTACCTATTTGGATTTCCCTGTAACCAAAATTATGGTTTTGTGTTAAGTGTTCTTATCTTGTGTTTATGCTTAACGTTCTTTTGTACTTAATTGGATAAAGAATTGAATCTTGTAGATAACTGATTCACCTCCCCCCTCTCAGTTATCTCTTGGGACTATTCCTAACAGAACATACCACCAGATAATACTCAAATAACAAAGACACACCACTAGAGGAAAATGCAAAAAACTATAGAGGAGACTTAGGCTACATACTATGGGAGTGTCATCACATGGTCATCTACTTTAGTTACCTTGGACTGGTCACACTAGACCACTGACCCTCAAGCATTGAGTTACCCTAGGATGGCCACTCTAGGCCTCAGACCCTTAATATGACCCACATGGAACTAGAACACACTCTCATGAAAATGAGGAATTCTAATCATACCTACTCTCTAAGTATCATCCCATTCCCATCCTTAGCCTATACAAGTGCTTAAGGCACGAGCAATGTATCCATAATTAATCTTGTATTTAATGTTATTCCCAAGTTTTATTATTAGCATCACTTATTAACAAACTTATGATACATTACCCTAGTAATGACCTCTTTGGGCCCCACACCCCTATTGTAAGCCACTCCCCTAAGATGCACCTATTTAACCTCCCTTAGGCTCATAGATAACAAATAAATCTCACAACTCATATAAAACATGATAATCAATTTCAGTTGTATAAAAGATAATTAGAAACCACACTGGTCCTAAAACCATAATCCCATAATTACAAGTTGTTCCTTAAACCGTAACATGATATAACGAACCCTCTCAAAGAGTTCACAAAATTATGAGCTTAAGAATCAGGTTGGGTAAATATAATCATGACCAAGTCAACATTACAAAAATACTGAAAATGCACATGTCATGTATAGAAGACAAACCCCCCAAGCCTCTGTATAGCACTCTTAAAGGCAACATAATTTCTCCAAATAAACAACATCAAACAAGGTAATACAATATACGAATTAGTCAAACCATAACACAAGTCTCAATTCTTTAAGCACAATCAATTTTTTATTATTAAAGTCTAGTTTGACTTATTAAAAAAATATTCATATAAAATCTCATCTATATATACTTTTTAAATTAGTATTTAAATGAAATCTCCTTGCATATCAAGACATCATGTACTTAATATTAAAATAATGTTATTAATTTTCAAAATATAAATATAAATGAAAACATTAATATTAAAACCCACATTAATTAACTTTTTTTGAAATAAATTAATAATAATAATAATTGTTTTAAATTTTTTTAAATCCAAAAATTAATAAAAAATTAAAAAAAATTTATTTTTTTGAGATCTGCAAATTAATAAATAATAATAATAATATTTTTTTAAAAATTATAGAAACTTTCAAATTATATATACATGTAATTTTGTCTCTATGAAGCAATTGATTTTCAAGAACCTAGTTTTGTTTTTTAATTTCAATTGGGTTTTCTTAATGAATCATTTTGATGATATCAATTTCTTAATGGAATTGATGAGTAAACAACCCACAACTCCCAAAAACACCTAGATGCAAACACCTATCATAAAAAGAGAGAGAAGTAAGAAGCTAGAGAGGCCTGAACGTATGGAGCCATGAAACAGGAGACATTCTTGATGTTCAAAAACAAAAGTTGCAATTCAATAATAATGAATGTTTCTCAATTACAATCTGTTATCAAAGCTATGAAAACAAGAGGAGATCAATCCTTATAAAAGGAGATCAAAACCCTAAAAGGGTGAGCAAACCTAGGTTGCATGATAATAATTAATAAAGCAATTAATTATTATATGCCTAAAGTTTAGCTTAAGCCGAAAGAGATAATAAATGACTTAGTAATTAAATCAAACATGATTTAATTAATCAGTAAACACTTTATTACTCTGACATTTCTATTGTTCTCTCAAATACTTTGTTCAATAATTCAATCAAACTCTTATTCGATCTAAATTTCATATTGTCCTAAAATAATTGTCTATAGGTTTTCACCTTGAACAACCTAGGGTTTTAACCAAAACATAATTTTTTTTGAATTTAAACACAAGGGTTTCTAGAATACTATAATTATTCTTATATACATGTTGTAATACATCATCATATGAAACTACTCCTCATAATATTTTAATCTTCATATTCATTCATTAGTTTTTCATCATATTGTTGTACTTTTTGCTTACCAATTGTGTCACTTAGTCAATTTTAGGTTGTTTAGATTAGATTCTTCATTATCGGTTGTTGACAATTGTGCTGATATATTGTTTAGTGTGTTTGACCATCAATGACAACATTTGATCAGACAATTATCATTGTTTGTTGTCTTTCCTAGTTAGTTGATCAATGCCAACAATCTCCCCCTTTGGCATTGATCGCAAACCTTGTTGATTTCAAGATTGTACCAAACAATGGAAAAGAAAATGAAAATGTTAAGTTGTTGAATGACTTCTTAGAGCTATGATGACATTTTGAGAAAAAAATGTTTTTTGTGTTTATTGAATATAAGATTTGTAATTTTGAAAACACACCAAACAAAAAAGACACAAAATTTGATATATGTTATGTTACACAAAAGACAAATACAATCCTATGGATAGTTAAGACAGTATTCACCAAGTTCCCACTTAGACCATACTAGTCAAAACAAGCGGTATTTAGCTATTCTTATTCAGAGCTAATAGCTTAGAATTTTTATGGCACAAACTCCTCCTTATAGTGCACTCTCTTCTCAGGTACACCAAACTTTGAATTACTTGGGTCATCACTTACCAATGAACTACTATCTCTACTAAGAAGCCCAAGAATGTGAGGCAACTTCAGAGGATTGGGGGATCCCTTTCCCCACCAAATAGAAGGATTTTAGAAAAATACAAACACTGGCTCTATAGTAAGGGAACCTTGTTCAGGTGTCCATGCATGCTCTCTCCCTTGGAAAGATTATTTCCTGTAAAAAATAGGTATTGGGGAAGTCAACATGGGTGAGAAATTAGCACCTGTAGTGAGGCTTTTTACTTGAAATCATTTTATATAGCATCTAATTGTGGCTTGACTTTATCACTTTATCACTTGGGTTGTTCCTCTTGGGTGAGTACTTTTTCCCACAAGATTAGGCCCTCTAAAAAAATAAAACTTATGTGTTACAAACAATTTTCTCTTGCACCTAGGACCATGAGAGCCAAGGGAGAGGATATTATGTATTAGTATTAGGCCTACTATATCAGCACAAGTGTACAAGTCACATAAGGTGCACATGTTTATTTTTTAAGCACCAAATAAAATGTGAAAGATAGACATGTACTCTTTTTAACCCAAAATCCAAGTGTTTTTTATAGAAACAAACTTAAAAGAAACTAAACTACCCTTGAAAACATCACAGATTATTATTTTCAAGGTCTTCCCCCGACCTGCATGAAAATGATTGAGGAAAAAGTGGGGTTCTTTGACAAGCAATTTTTTTTGTAGAGTCATATGTTTAAAAAACAAGATTAGTAACATGTATGTTAAATACTAAAATTTGGCTAAGTCTAATTTTTTTAAAAATCTCCCAAAATCCACAATCTGCATTGTAATGCCTAGAGATCTCTCAAACATCCTAAAAGTATATATTTAAAATATATATATATATATAGACACACACATACATAAGTATATATATGTGTATATATATACACACACACACACACACACACACACATATAATATAGACACACACACACATACATACATACATATATATATATATATATATATATATATATATATATAT
>BSBK01015208.1:0-15000 GCA_027943335.1 Chamaecyparis obtusa
AGTTAATCTAGCTAGCAACCCGAGTTGATCCAGCGACCTATCGCGATCTAGAGACCCGAGTCAAGCCGGCAACCCGAGTCGACCTAACGACCTGAGTGATCTAAGTTTATTATGGTAGTTGGAGTTACTTATGCGACTCGACTGATCTAAGTTGGAGGACTTGACAACTTGGCATACTGAGATGACTTCATTGATGAGTTTGCATACTCATCAGCATTACTATTGTGCATATTGGATGTGGTGACCTGAGTTGATCTGGCTAGGGACCTGATCTGGCTGGTGACCTAAGTCGATGTGGTGACCTAAGTTGATCTAGCTCAGGACCCGACTTGATCTGGTGACCCGACTTGATCTAGAGACCCCACCTGAGTTGAGTTCATCGAGCGATCTAGGGATCCAAGATGATCTAGCTGACTACCTGAGTCGATGTGGTGTCCCGAGTCGATCTGGCAACTCGAGTTGATCTGGCTGGCGACCCAAGTTGGCTAGGTGATGTGGCAACCTGAGTCAATGTGGCGATCAAGGCTGATTTGGTTGGCGACCTAAGTTGGTCAGGTGATCTGGTGACCAGAGCTGATCTAGCGACCCGAGTTGATCTAGTTGGCGACCCATGTGATGACCTAAGTTGATTTGGCTAGCGACACGAGTTGATCAAGTGACCCGTCCCGATCCAAAGACCTGAGTCGATTCGGCTATGTCAACCCAGCAACCTGAGTTGACTTGATGACCCGAGTCGACCCCGTGACCTGAGTCGACCTAGTGACCCGAGTCACTATGGTGACCTAATTTATTATGGCTATCTGAGTTACTTATGCGACTCGAGTGATCTAAGTTGGGGGACTTGACATACTGAGATGACTTCATTGATGTGTTTGCATACTCATCAACATTACTATTGTGCATATTAGATTTATGCGATCCAAGTTTAAATGAGTTGGCCTAGCTTGATCGTGAGCGAGGTCAAAAGTTGTAAAAAAAATAGACAAAGGAGGCTCCCTACGACAAAAAGAATGAAAAAACCAGAGTTAAAAAAAAATCACTCAGGCCATACATGGAGTCACGCCCTTCTTATTGTCGAGCTAGAAGCGGAGACTTGACTATGATAATACTTGAAGAGGAGTATGGGTCAATCATTCAAAAAGTGGACAGACTCACTGGAGATCTAAGTAGGTCAGGCTATCTAGTGACCTGACCTAATCTGGCTGGTGACCCGAGTCGATGTGGTGACCTGAGTTGATCTGGCTCGGGACCCGACTTGATCTGGTGACTCGACTCGATCTAGAGACCCCACCCGACCTGAGTTCATCGGGCGATCTGGTGATCTGAGATGATCTAGCTAACTACCTGAGTCGATGTCGTGTCCTGAGTTGATCTGGCGAACCGAGTTGGCCAGGTGATGTGGTGACCCAAGCTGATCTGGCTGGCGACCCGAGTCGGTTAGGTGATTTGGCGACCAGAGCAGATTTGGCTAGTGACCCAAGCTGATCTGGTGACCTGAGTTGATCTAATTGGTGACTCATGTGGTGACCCGAGTTGATCAAGTGACCTGTCCTGATCTAGAGACCCGAGTCGATCCAATAACCTGAGTTGACCCGGCGACCCGAGTCAACTTGACGACCCGAGTCAACCCAGCGACCTGCGTCGACCTAGTGACCCGCGTCGACCCAGTGACTCGCGTCGACCCAGTGACCCGTGTCGACCCAGTGACCCGTGTCAAACTGGCGACCCATGTCGAACCGGTGACTCGTGTTGACCTGACAACCCGCATCGACCTGGTGACCCAAGTCAACCCAAGTCGACTCGAGGCCCGAGTTGATCTGGCAACCCAAGTCGACCCGAGTCGACCCGATAACCTGAGTCAACCGAGTCACCTGAGTTGATCTGGCTGGTGACCCGAGTTGGCCAAGTAATGTGGCGACCTGAGTCAATGTGGTGACCCAAGCTGATCTGGCGACCACAGCTGATCTGGCTGGTGACCCAAGCTGATCTGGCGATCCGAGTTGATCTAGTTGGGGACCAGTGTGGTGACCTGAGTTGATCTCGCTAGCTACCTAACTTGATCTAGTTGGTGACCCGTGTGGTGACCGAGTCGACCCAGTGACCTGAGTCAATCGGTTGACCCAGTGACCTGAGTCAACTGAGTCAACCCGATGACAAGAGTCAATCGAGTCGACATGGTGACCTGAGATGACCGAGTCAGTCAGGTGATTGAGTCGACCCAGTGACCTGAATCGATTGAGTCGACCCGAGTCGACCAGGAGACCTTAGTAGACTAGGTCGACCCGTGTCAACCCAAGTCAACTTGAGGCCTGAGTCGATCCAGCAACCCAAGTCGACTCGGTGACCCGAGTCGACCCAGTGACCCAAGTCGACCTGATGACCTGAGTCAACCGAGTCGACCCGGTGACCCGAGTTGACCGAGTCGACCCAATGACCCGAGTCAATCGAGTCGACCCGAGTCGACCCAGCGACTGGGGTTTCTGTGGTGACCTAATTTATTATGGCAGTTGGAGTTACTCATTGGCGACCAGAGCTGATCTAGCAACCCGAGTTGATCTAGTTGGCGACCTAACCTGATCTAGCTGGCGAACTAATTTTGTCAGGTGATTTGGCGACAAGAGTTGATTTGGCTGGTGACCCAAGCTGATATGGTGACCTGAGTAAATCTAGTTGGGGACCCGTGTGGTGACTTGAGTTGATCTCGCTAGAAACTTGAGTTGATCCAATGACCCCTCCTGATCTAGAGGCCCGAGTCAACCCGAGTTGACCCGGTGACCCGAGTCACTCGAGTCGACCCGAGTCAATCGAGTCGACCCAGTGACTTGAGTCAACCGAGTCGACCCAGTGACCCGAATCAACCGAGTCGGTCAAGTGACTGAGTCGACCCGGTGACCTGAGTCGACTGAGTTGACCCAGTCGACCTGGTGACCTGAGTCGACAGAGTTGACCCAGTGACCTGAGTCAACTGAGTCGACCTGGTGACCCGAGTCAACTAAGTCGACCTAAGTCAGTCAGGTGATTAAGTCGACCCGAGTTGACCAAGTGACCCGAGTCAACCGAATCGACCGAGTGACCTGAGTCAACTGAGTCGACCCGATGACCCGAGTCAACTGAGTCGACCTGAGTCAACCGAGTCGACCGAGTCAACGTGGTGACCCGAGTCAACTGAGTCGGTCAGGTGACTAAGTCGACCCGAGTCAACCAGAGTCGACTGAGTCAACCTAGTGACCTGAATCAATTGAGTCGACCCGGTGACCTGAGTTGACTAGGTCGACCCGTGTCAACCCAAGTCGACTCGAGGCTTGAGTCAATCCAGCAACCCAAGTCGACTCGGTGACCCGAGTCGACCCAGTGACCCGATGACCCGAGTCGACCCGGTGACCCGAGTTGACCGAGTCGACCCAATGACCCGAGTCAACTGAGTCGACCCGGTGACCTGAGTCAACCAAGTCGACCCAGCGACCGGGGTTTTTATGGTGGCCTAATTTATTATGGTAGTCAGAGTTACTCACTGGCGACTAGAGCTGATCTAGCACCCCGAGTTGATCTAGTTAGCGACCTAACCTGATCTGGCTGGTGAACTAATTTTGTCAGGTGATCTGGCGATAAGAGCTGATCTGGTTGGTGACCCAAGCTGATATGGTGACTCGAGTAAATCTAGTTGCCGACCCATGTGGTGACCTGAGTTGATCTCGCTAGCGACTTGAGTTGATCCAATGACCCGTCTCGATCTAGAGGCTCGAGTCGAGCCAGCAACCCAAGTCGAGCTAGCAACCCGAGTCAACCGAGTCGACCTGATGACCTGAGCCAACCGAGTCGACTCGGTGACCCGGTGACCTGAATCAACCGAGTCGACCCGGTGACCAGAGTCGACTAAGTCGACCCAGTCGACCTGAGTCAACCGAGTCGACCCAGTGACCTGAGTCGACCCGATGACCCGAGCCAACCGAGTCGACCTAGTGACCCGGTGACCCGAATCAACCGAGTCGACCCGGTGACTAGAGTTGACTAAGTCGACCCAGTCGACCTGAGTCAACCGAGTCGACCCAGTGACCCGAGTCGACCCGATGACCCGAGCCAACCGAGTCGACCAGTGACCCGGTGACCCGAATCAACCAAGTCGACCCGGTGACCAGAGTCGACTGAGTCGACTCGGTGACCCGAGTCAACCGAGTCGATAGAGTTAACCCAGTGACCCGAGTCAACCGTGTCAACCCAATGACCTGAGTTGACATGGTGACCTGAGTCAACCAAGTTGACCTAAGTCAGTAAGGTGACTGAGTCGACCCGAGTCGACTCGGTGACCTGAGTCAACTGAGTCGACCTGGTGACCTAAGTCAACTAAGTCGACCCGGTGACCTGAGTTGACCCAGTGACATGAGTCAACCGAGTCGACCCGATGACTTGAGTCAACCGAGTCGACCCTGTGACCTGAGTCAACCGAGTCGACCCAGCGACCTGAGTCACTGTGGTGACCCAATTTATTATGGCAGTCGAAGTTACTGGCTGGCGACCCGAGTTGATCTAGTTGGTGACATAAGCTGATCTGGCTGGTGACCTAATTTTGTTAGGTGATCTGGTGACCAGAGCTGATCTAGCTGGTGACCCAAGCTGATCTGGCGACCTGAGTTGATCTAGTTGGCGACCCGTGTGGTGACCTGAGTTGATCTAGTTGGCGACCCGTGTGGTGACCTGAGTTGATCTCGCTAGCGACTTGAGTTGACCAAGTGACTCATCCCGATTTAGAGGCCTAAGTCGATCCGGCAACCCAAGTCAACCCGGTGACTTGAGTCAACCGCGTCGACCGAGTCAACCTAGTGACCCGAGTCGATCGAGTCGACTCGATGACCTGAGTCAACTGAGTTGACCCGATGACCTGAGTCAATTGAGTCGACCTGGTGACCCAAGTCAACCGAGTCGACCTAAGTCGACCCGGTGACTTGAGTCAACCGAGTCAACCCGGTGACCTGAGTCAACTGAGTCGACCGAGTTGACCTAGTGACCTAAGTCAACCAAGTCGACCCAGTGACCCGACTCGACCGAGTCGACCCAGCGACCCGAGTCGCTGTGGTGACCCAATTTATTATGGCAGTCAAAGTTATTGGCTAGCGACCAGAGTTGATCTAGCGACCTGAATTGATCTAGTTGGCAACCTAAGCTGATCTGGTTGTCGACCTAATTTTGTGAGGTGATCTAGTGACCAGAGCTAATTTGGCTGTCGACCTAATTTTGTGAGGTGATCTAGCAACCAGAGCTGATCTGGCTGGTGACCCAATCTGATCTGGCGACTCGAGTTGATCTAGTTGGCGACCTGTGTGGTGACCTGAGTTGATCTCGCTAGCGACTTGTGTTGATCTAGTGACCCATCCTGATCTAGAGGCTTGAGTTGATCCAACAACCCAAGTCGATCCGAGTCGACCGAGTCGACTCGATCATCCGAGTCAACCGAGTTGACCCGGTGACCCGAGTCGACCCGGTGACCTGAGTCAATCGAGTCGACCCGGTGACCTGAGTCAACTGAGTCAACCCAGTGACCTGAGTCAACCGAGTCGACCCGAGTCAACTGAGTTGACGCGGTGACCCGAGTCAACCAAGTCGATCGATTCAACCCGGTGATCCGAGTCGACCTGAGTCGACCGAGTCGGTTAGGTGACTGAGTCGACCCGATGACCTAAGTTGACCGAGTCGACCCAGTGACCTGACTCAATTGAGTCGACCCAGTGACCCGAGTCAACTGAGTCGACCCAATGACTCGAGTCAACCGAGTCGACCTGGTGACCCAAGTCAACTGAGTCGACCGAGTTGACCCGATGACCCGAGTCAACTGAGTCGACCCAGTGACCCAAGTCGCTGTGGTGACCTAATTTATTATGGCAGTTAAAGTTACTAGCTGGCGACCAGAGCTGAGCTGGCAACCTGAATTGATCTAGTGGGTGACCTAAGCTGATCTGGCTAGTGACCTAATTTTGTCAGGTCATCTGGAGACCAGAGCTGATCTGGCTGGTGACCCAAGTTGATCTGGTGACTCAAGTTGATCTAGTTGGCGACCCGTGTGGTGACCTGAGTTGATCTTGCTAGCGATTTGAGTTGATCCAGTGACCCGTCCTGATCCAGAGGCCTGAGTCAATCCGGCAACCCAAGTCGACTCGGTGACCCGAGTCTATCGAGTTGACCGAGTGACCTGAGTCAACCGAGTCGACTCGATGACCCGAGTCAACCGAGTCGACTCGATGACCCGAGTCAACCGAGTCGACTGAGTCGACGTGGTGTCCCGAGTCGGTCAGGTGACCGAGTCGACCCGAGTAAACCAGAGTCGACTGAGTTGACCTAGTGACCTGAATCAATTGAGTCAACCTAGTGACCTGAGTCGACTAGGTCGACCCGTGTCAACCCAAGTCGACTCGAGGCCTAAGTTGATTCGGCAACCCAAGTCGACTCGGTGACCCACGTCGACCGAGTCGACCCAGTGACCCGAGTTGACCCGATGACCCGAGTTGACCCGGTGACCCGAGTTGATCAAGTTGACTGAGTTGACTGAGTCGACCCAGCGACCAGGGTTTTTGTGGTGACCCAATTTATTATGGCAGTCGGAGTTACTCACTGGCGACCAGAGCTAATCTAGCGACCTGAGTTGATCTAATTGGTGACCTAACCTGATCTGGTTGGTGAACTAATTTTGTCAGGTGATCTGGTGACAAGAGCTGATCTGGTTGGTGACCCAAGCTGATATGGCGACCTGAGTAAATCTAGTTGGTGATCCGTGTGGTGACCTGAGTTGATCTCGCTAGCGACTTGAGTTGATCCAGTGACCCATCCCGATCCAGAGGCCCGAGTCGAGCCGGCAACCCAACTCGACCTGAGTCAATCGAGTCGACTCGAGTCCACCGAGTCGACCCAGTGACCCGAGTCAACCTGGTCAACTCGATGACCCGAGCCAACCGAGTCGACCCAGTGACCCGGTGACTCGAATCAACTGAGTCGACCCGGTGACCAGAGTTGACTAAGTCGACCCAGCTGACTTGGTGACCTGAGTCGACAGAGTTGACCTAGTGACCTGAGTCAACCGTGTTGACCTGATGACCTAAGTTGACCTGGTGACCCAAGTCAACCAAGTCTACCTAAGTTAGTAAGGTGACTGAGTTGACCCGAGTCGACCTAGTGACCTGAGTCAACCGAGTCGACCTGGTGACTCGAGTCGACCCAGTGACATGAGTCAACTGAGTCGACCCAATGACCTGAGTCAACTGAGTCAACCGAGTCGACCCTATGACCTGAGTCAACCAAGTTGACCTAGCGACCCGAGTCACTATGGTGACCCAATTTATTATGGCAGTCAAAGTTATTGGCTGGCGACCTGAGTTGATCTAGTTGGTGACATAAGCTGATATGGCGACCAGAGCTGATCTAGCTGGTGACCCAAGCTAATCTGGTGACCCAAGTTGATCTAGTTGGCGACCCATGTGGTGACCTGAGTTGATCTCGCTAGTAACTTGAGTTGACCCGATGATCCATCTTGATCTAGAGGCCCGAGTCGATCCGGCAACCCAAGTCGACCTGGTGACCTGAGTCAACCGCGTCGACCGACTCGACCCAGTGACCTGAGTCAACTAAGTTGACCTGATGACTTGAGTCAACTGAGTTGACCCAATGACCGGAGTCAACTGAGTTGACCCGATGACCTGAGTCAACTGAGTTAACACGATGACTCGAGGCAACCAAGTCGACCCAAGTCGACCGAGTCAGTCAGGTGACTGAGTCGACCTAAGTCGACCTAGTGACCTGAGTCGACCGAGTCAACCCGGTGACTCGAGTCAACAGAGTCGACCGAGTCGACCCAGTGACCCGTGTCAACCGAGTTGACCTGGTGACCCGAGTCGATCGAGTCGACCCAGCGACCTGAGTCACTATGGTGACCTAATTTATTATGGCAGTCAGAGTTACTGGCTGGTGACTAGAGCTGATCTGGTGACCTGAATTGATCTAGTTGGCAACCTAAGCTGATTTGGCTGTCGACCTAATTTTGTGAGGTGATCTGGCGACCAGAGCTGATCTGGCTAGTGACCCAATCTGATTTGGTGACCTGAGTTGATCTAGTTGGTGACCCGTGTGGTGACCTGAGTTGATCTCACTAGCGACTTGTGTTGATCTAGTGACCCATCCCAATCTAGAGGCCTGAGTCGATCCGGCAACCCAAGTCGATTCGAGTTGACTCGGTGACCCGAGTCAACCGAGTCGACCCAGTGACCTGAGTCAATTGAGTCAACCCAGTGACCTGAGTCAACCGAGTCGACCCGATGACCCGAGTCAACCGAGTCAACCCGATGACCCGAGTCAACCGAGTCGACGCGAGTGACCTGAGTCAACCAAGTCGATGCGGTGACCCAAGTCAACCGAGTCGACCCGGTGACCTGAGTCAACCGAGTTGACCTGAGTCAACCCGACGACCTGAGTCGACCCGATGACCCGACTCGATCGAGTCGACCTGGTGACCTGACTCGACCGAGTCGACCCAATGACCCGAGTCAACCGAGTCGACCCGGTGACCCGAGTCAACTGAGTCGACCGAGTTCACCCGGTGACCTGAGTCAATTGAGTCGACCCAGTGACCCAAGTTGCTAGTGACCTAATTTTGTTAGGTGATCTGGAGACCAGAGTTGATCTGGTTGGTGACCCAAGCTAATCTGGCGACCAGAGTTGATCTAGTTGGTGACCCGTGTGGTGACCTAAGTTGATCTTGCTAGCAACTTGAGTTGATCCAGTAACCCATCCTGATCCAGAGGCCTGAGTCGATCTGGTAACCCAAGTCGACCTGAGTCGACCTGGTGACCCGACTCAACCGAGTCGACCCGATGACCCGAATCAACCAAGTCGACCTGATGACCCGAGTCAACCAAGTCGACCTTGTGACCCGAGTCAACCAAGTCGACCCGAGTCAGTCAGGTGACTGAGTCAACCCGGTGACCTGAGTCGATTAAGTCAACGGAGTCCACCCAATGACCTGAGTCAACTGAGTCGATCGTGTCAACCCAGTAACCTAAGTCAACCCGGTGAATCGAGTCAACTGAGTCGATCGAGTCGACCCGGTGACCTGAGTCAACTGAGTCGACCTGAGTCGACTGAGTCAACCCAGTTACCTGAGTCACTGTGGTGACCTAATTTATTATGGTAGTCAGAGTTACTGGCTGGTGACCTAAGCTAATCTGGCTGGTGACTTAAGTTTGTCAGGTGATCTAGCGACCAGAGTTGATCTGGTTGGTGACCCAAGCTGATCTGGCGATGTGAGTTGATCTAGTTGGCGACCCGTGTGGTGACCTGAGTTGATCTCGCTAGCGACTTGAGTTGATCCAGTGACCCGTACTGATCCAGAGGCCCGAGTCGATCTGACAACCCAAGTCGACCCGGTGACCCGAGTCAACTTGGTGACTCGAGTCGATCCGATGACCTGAGTCAACTGAGTCATCCCGAGTCGACCGAGTCAGTCAGGTGACTGAGTCGACCCGGTGACCTGAGTCAACCAAGTCGACCTGGTGACCCAAGTCCATCGAGTCGACCGAGTCGACCCAGTGACCTGATTCAACCAAGTCGACCTGGTGACCCGAGTCAACCGAGTCGACCTGGTGACCCGAGTCGCTGTGGTGACCCAATTTATTATGGCAGTCAAAGTTTTTGGCTGGCAACCAGAGCTGATCTGGCGACCTGAGTTGATCTAGTTAGCGACCTAAGCTGATCTAGTTGGCGACCTAAGATGAAATGGTTGGTGACCCAGGCTGATCTAGTTAGTGACCTGATTTTGTCAGGTGATCTAGCGACTAGAGCTGATCTAGCTGGTGACCCAAGCTGATCTAGTGACCCGAGTTGATCTAGTTGGTTACCTGTGTGGTGACCTGAGCTGATCTCGCTAGCAACTTGAGTTGATCTAGTGACCCGTGCAATCTAGAGGCCCGAGTAGATCCGACAACCCAAGTCGACTTGAGTCGACCTGAGTCAACCGAGTCAGCTGAGTCGACCTAAGTCACCCTAGTCGACCCGGTGATCCAAGTCAACTGAGTTGACTCAAGTTGACTGCGTCGACCCGAGTCGACCGGGTCGGTCAGGTGACTGACTCGACCTGAGTCGATTTGGCTACCTGAGTCAACTCGGTGACCCGAGTCGATCGAGTCGACCGAGTCGACCAAGTCCACCCAGTGACCTGAGTCACCTTAGTCGACCGAGCGACCAGAGTCGTTGTAGTGACCTAATTTATTATGGCAGTATGAGTTACCGACTAGCGAGCAGAGTTGATCTAGCCACCCGAGATGATCTAGTTTGCGACCTGAGTTGATCTAGTTGGTGACCCGAGTTGATCTGCCTGTTGACCTAATTTTGTCAAGTGATCTAGCGACCAGAGCTGATCAAGCCGAGCGGAACCGAACCGGTCGAGCTCTCCGGGGAGCGGCGGGGCGGGATCGGCGCCGAGCTCGCTCCCGGGCGGGGTCGAAACTCGCGGAAAAAAAATGAACAAAGGAGGCCCCGTACGAGGATAAGAACGAAAAAACCAGAGTTAAATTAAAAAAAAAAAAAAAAAAAAAAAAAAAATTACTTTCGGGTCATACGTGTAGCCACGCCCAGCTCGCCCGCGGACGGGATCCCCATCGAGCTCGTCGAGCCGAGCGGCGCTCGCGGGCGGGGTCCGATCCGAGCGGAACCGAACCGGTCGAGCTCTCCGGGGAGCGGCGGGGCGGGATCGGCGCCGAGCTCGCTCCGGGGCGGGGTCGAAACTCGCGGAAAAAAAATGAACAAAGAAAGGAGGCTCCGTACGAGGATAAGAACGAAAAAACCAGAGTTAAAAAAAAAAAAAAAAAAAAAAAAAATACATTCGCGTCATACGTGTAGCCACGCCCAGCTCGCCCGCGGACGGGATCCCCATCGAGCTCGTCGAGCCGAGCGGCGCTCGCGGGCGGGGTCCGATCCGAGCGGAACCGAACCGGTCGAGCTCTCCGGGGAGCGGCGGGGCGGGATCGGCGCCGAGCTCGCTCCCGGGCGGGGTCGAAACTCGCGGAAAAAAAATGAACAAAGGAGGCTCCGTACGAGGATAAGAACGAAAAAACCAGAGTTTAAAAAAAAATTAAAAAAAAAAAATTACATTCGGGTCATACGTGTAGCCACGCCCAGCTCGCCCGCGGACGGGATCCCCATCGAGCTCGTCGAGCCGAGCGGCGCTCGCGGGCGGGGTCCGATCCGAGCGGAACCGAACCGGTCGAGCTCTCCGGGGAGCGGCGAGGCGGGATCGGCGCCGAGCTCGCTCCCGGGCGGGGTCGAAACTCGCGGAAAAAAAATGAACAAAGGAGGCTCCTTACGAGGATAAGAACGAAAAAACCAGAGTTAAAAAAAAAAAAAAAAAAAAAAAAAATTACATTCGGGTCATACGTGTAGCCACGCCCAGCTCGCCCGCGGACGGGATCCCATTCGAGCTCGTCGAGCCGAGCGGCGCTCGCGGGCGGGGTCCGATCCGAGCGGAACCGAACCGGTCGAGCTCTCCGGGGAGCGGCGGGGCAGGATCGGCGCCGAGCTCGCTCCCGGGCGGGGTCGAAACTCGCGGAAAAAAAATGAACAAAGGAGGCTCCGTACGAGGATAAGAACGAAAAAACCAGAGTTAAAAAAAAAAAAAAAAAAAAAATTACATTCGGGTCATACGTGTAGCCACGCCCAGCTCGCCCGCGGACGGGATCCCCATCGAGCTCGTCGAGCCGAGCGGCGCTCGCGGGCGGGGTCCGATCCGAGCGGAACCGAACCGGTCGAGCTCTCCGGGGAGCGGCGGGGCGGGATCGGCGCCGAGCTCGCTCCCGGGCGGGGTCGAAACTCGCGGAAAAAAAATGAACAAAGGAGGCTCCGTACGAGGATAAGAACGAAAAAACCAGAGTTTTAAAAAAAAAAAAAAAAAAAAATTACATTCGGGTCATACGTGTAGCCACGCCCAGCTCGCCCGCGGACGGGATCCCCATCGAGCTCGTCGAGCCGAGCGGCGCTCGCGGGCGGGGTCCGATCCGAGCGGAACCGAACCGGTCGAGCTCTCCGGGGAGCGGCGGGGCGGGATCGGCGCCGAGCTCGCTCCCGGGCGGGGTCGAAACTCGCGGGAAAAAAATGAACAAAGGAGGCTCCGTACGAGGATAAGAACGAAAAAACCAGAGTTAAAAAAAAAAAAAAAAAAAAAAAAAAAAATTACATTCGGGTCATACGTGTAGCCACGCCCAGCTCGCCCGCGGACGGGATCCCCATCGAGCTCGTCGAGCCGAGCGGCGCTCGCGGGCGGGGTCCGATCGGAGCGGAACCGAACCGGTCGAGCTCTCCGGGGAGCGGCGGGGCGGGATCGGCGCCGAGCTCGCTCCCGGGCGGGGTCGAAACTCGCGGAAAAAAAATGAACAAAGGAGGCTCCGTACGAGGATAAGAACGAAAAAACCAGAGTTAAAAAAAAAAAAAAATAAAAAAATTACATTCGGGTCATACGTGTAGCCACGCCCAGCTCGCCCGCGGACGGGATCCCCATCGAGCTCGTCGAGCCGAGCGGCGCTCGCGGGCGGGGTCCGATCCGAGCGGAACCGAACCGGTCGAGCTCTCCGGGGAGCGGCGGGGCGGGATCGGCGCCGAGCTCGCTCCCGGGCGGGGTCGAAACTCGCGGAAAAAAAATGAACAAAGGAGGCCCCGTACGAGGATAAGAACGAAAAAACCAGAGTTAAAAAAAAAAAAAAAAAAAAAAAAAAAAAACTTTCGGGTCATAAGTGTAGCCACGCCCAGCTCGCCCGCGGACGGGATCCCCATCGAGCTCGTCGAGCCGAGCGGCGCTCGCGGGCGGGGTCCGATCCGAGCGGAACCGAACCGGTCGAGCTCTCCGGGGAGCGGCGGGGCGGGATCGGCGCCGAGCTCGCTCCGGGGCGGGGTCGAAACTCGCGGAAAAAAAATGAACAAAGGAGGCTCCGTACGAGGATAAGAACGAAAAAACCAGAGTTTTAAAAAAAAAAAAAAAAAAAATTACATTCGGGTCATACGTGTAGCCACGCCCAGCTCGCCCGCGGACGGGATCCCCATCGAGCTCGTCGAGCCGAGCGGCGCTCGCGGGCGGGGTCCGATCCGAGCGGAACCGAACCGGTCGAGCTCTCCGGGGAGCGGCGGGGCGGGATCGGCGCCGAGCTCGCTCCCGGGCGGGGTCGAAACTCGCGGAAAAAAAATGAACAAAGGAGGCTCCGTACGAGGATAAGAACGAAAAAACCAGAGTTAAAAAAAAAAAAAAAAAAAAAATTACATTCGGGTCATACGTGTAGCCACGCCCAGCTCGCCCGCGGACGGGATCCCCATCGAGCTCGTCGAGCCGAGCGGCGCTCGCGGGCGGGGTCCGATCCGAGCGGAACCGAACCGGTCGAGCTCTCCGGGGAGCGGCGGGGCGGGATCGGCGCCGAGCTCGCTCCGGGGCGGGGTCGAAACTCGCGGAAAAAAAATGAACAAAGGAGGCTCCGTACGAGGATAAGAACGAAAAAACCAGAGTTAAAAAAAAAAAAAAAAAAAAAAAAAATACATTCGCGTCATACGTGTAGCCACGCCCAGCTCGCCCGCGGACGGGATCCCCATCGAGCTCGTCGAGCCGAGCGGCGCTCGCGGGCGGGGTCCGATCCGAGCGGAACCGAACCGGTCGAGCTCTCCGGGGAGCGGCGGGGCGGGATCGGCGCCGAGCTCGCTCCCGGGCGGGGTCGAAACTCGCGGAAAAAAAATGAACAAAGGAGGCTCCGTACGAGGATAAGAACGAAAAAACCAGAGTTAAAAAAAAAATTAAAAAAAAAAAATTACATTCGGGTCATACGTGTAGCCACGCCCAGCTCGCCCGCGGACGGGATCCCCATCGAGCTCGTCGAGCCGAGCGGCGCTCGCGGGCGGGGTCCGATCCGAGCGGAACCGAACCGGTCGAGCTCTCCGGGGAGCGGCGGGGCGGGATCGGCGCCGAGCTCGCTCTTGGGCGGGGTCGAAACTCGCGGGAAAAAAATGAACAAAGGAGGCTCCGTACGAGGATAAGAACGAAAAAACCAGAGTTAAAAAAAAAAAAAAAAAAAAAAAAAAATTACATTCGGGTCATACGTGTAGCCACGCCCAGCTCGCCCGCGGACGGGATCCCCATCGAGCTCGTCGAGCCGAGCGGCGCTCGCGGGCGGGGTCCGATCCGAGCGGAACCGAACCGGTCGAGCTCTCCGGGGAGCGGCGGGGCGGGATCGGCGCCGAGCTCGCTCCCGGGCGGGGTCGAAACTCGCGGAAAAAAAATGAACAAAGGAGGCTCCGTACGAGGATAAGAACGAAAATACCAGAGTTAAAAAAAAAAAAAAAAAAAAAAAAAAAAATTACATTCGGGTCATACGTGTAGCCACGCCCAGCTCGCCCGCGGACGGGATCCCCATCGAGCTCGTCGAGCCGAGCGGCGCTCGCGGGCGGGGTCCGATCCGAGCGGAACCGAACCGGTCGAGCTCTCCGGGGAGCGGCGGGGCGGGATCGGCGCCGAGCTCGCTCCCTGGCGGGGTCGAAACTCGCGGAAAAAAAATGAACAAAGGAGGCTCCGTACGAGGATAAGAACGAAAAAACCAGAGTTTTAAAAAAAAAAAAAAAAAAAAATTACATTCGGGTCATACGTGTAGCCACGCCCAGCTCGCCCGCGGACGGGATCCCCATCGAGCTCGTCGAGCCGAGCGGCGCTCGCGGGCGGGGTCCGATCCGAGCGGAACCGAACCGGTCGAGCTCTCCGGGGAGCGGCGGGGCGGGATCGGCGCCGAGCTCGCTCCCGGGCGGGGTCGAAACTCGCGGGAAAAAAATGAACAAAGGAGGCTCCGTACGAGGATAAGAACGAAAAAACCAGAGTTAAAAAAAAAAAAAAAAAAAAAAAAAAAAATTACATTCGGGTCATACGTGTAGCCACGCCCAGCTCGCCCGCGGACGGGATCCCCATCGAGCTCGTCGAGCCGAGCGGCGCTCGCGGGCGGGGTCCGATCT
>BSBK01015208.1:25000-42710 GCA_027943335.1 Chamaecyparis obtusa
GAGGATGAAATGGAGTGAAGGGGCAAGATCCAAAAGTTCCGGAGGTACAACTCCGAGAACAATCGAGAGCAATGCCGAATTACATGTCAACTCTGTTACTAGGCAAACAAGTGTTGTACCTGAAGAAATCGACAGTCCTCACAATGGCCCGAGGCCAATGCTCCGACTTAATCAATTTTCTCCAACAAACGCCATGCCACCTTTCACAAAGGGATTTTATCCATCCAAAACCGAATTAATCACTTGCAGCAAAGTGACCCAAGAGCTAGACGGGGGCTGACCCAGTAATTGTCTTCCATGTCACTACAACGAAACATTTGAACGACAACCGCTGTCGAACCCTTTCCAACTTGCACCGTCGAGTGACACAAAAGACACTACCATGGGCATGGGCAGCCCCCGCATAGCAAACGGGTGCCCTAATGCGCCCCTCCAATAGAATCAGTGCTAGTGCTCAAATTTTATATCTGAGCTACCAATCCGTCCAAGCACCAGCACTGATTCTCTTGGAGGGCCGCACCTACCCAAACGACTCAGAAGCTATACGCCGGTCCATTCACAAGAACGGAACTATCTCCGGCCAACTCCCTGTGAAGGCCGCATCTCTCCGTTCCACGCATGCAAGAACCAACGCATAGCTAACGAGTACCCGGATAGGATTCGCGGAAAGTACATAGCAAATCGCTTGTACCAAAGCGAACCGAAAGCTAGACGGGGGCTGACCCGAAGATTGCCTTCCATGTCACTGCGACGACACATTCGAACGACAACCGCTGCCGAACACTTTCCGACTTGCACCGTTGAGTGACCCGAAAGACAGGACTTTGGGCAGCCCCCGCATAGCAATCAGGTGGCTTCATGCCCCTCTAATAGAATCAGTGCTAGTGATCCGATTTTAAATCCGACTTACTCATCCGTCCGCGCACAAGCTCTGATTCTATTAGAGGGGCATGGGGGAGCTTCCGCGAACTACTACTCCCCTATATAAGTTATTAGTCCGGGTCTTTCTCTTCCGTAGAAATTTGAGACGTTGAGAATGGCTCCCAAACAATTCAAATCTTCCAAAAATTCAAGTGAAACGATGAGGAAAAAGCTCACAAAAAAATCAAATCTTCAAAAAATTCAAGTGAAACGAACAGAATAGCTCACAAAAAATTCAGGTCTTCCGAAAAAATCGAAGGGAAACGAAAAGAACAACTAGCAAAACATTCAAATTTTCCAAAACTTCAAGTAAAAGAAAGAACATAGCTCACCAAAAAAATCCATTTCTTCCAAAAACTCAAGTGAATCGAAGAGAGTAGGCTCACAAAAAATTAAAATCTTCCAAAAAAAAATCAAAGGAAACAAAAGAGGAGATCGCAAAAAATTCGAATCTTCCAATGAAACAAAAATGAGAATAGCAAACAAAAAATTCAAATCTTAATGCAGCATGCGACAGAGCAAATCGCTTGTGCCAAGCGACCCGGGAGCTAGACGGGGGCTGACCCAAAAATTGCGTTTCTTGTCAATGCGACGATGCGTTGGAACGACAACCGCTGTCGAACCCTTTCCTACTTGCAACGTCGACTGACACAAAAGACACGATCCTGGACAGGCCCCGCATAGAAAGCGGGTGGCCTAATGCGCCCCTCCAATAGAATCAGCGCTAGTGCTCAGATTTTAAATCCGAGATACCCAGCACTGATTCTCTTGGAGGGGGGCACCTACCCAAACGACTCAAAAGCTATACGCGGCTCCATTCACAAAAACAGAACTATCTCCGGCCAACTCCCTGTGAAGGCCGCATCTCTCCGTTCCGCTCGTGTAAGAGCCAACGCGTAGCTAACGAGTACGTGGATAGGGTTCGCGGAAAGTACATAGCAAATCACTTGTACCAAAGTGACCCGAAAGCTAGACAGGGGCTGACCCGTAGATTGCCTTCCATATCACTGCGACGACGCATTGGAACGACAACCGCTGCCGAACCCTTTCCGACTTGCACCGTCGAGCGACCCGAAAGACAGGACTTTGGGCAGCCCCCGCATAGCAATCAAGTGGCTTCATGCCCCTCTAATAGAATCAGTGCTGGTGATCCCATTTTGAAATCCGACCTACACATCCGTCCGATCACCGGCAATGATTCTATAAGAGGGGTATGGGGGAGCTTCCGCGAACAACACACAACTCCTCCCCTATATAAGTTATTAGTCCGAGTCTTGCTCTTGAGTGGAAATTTAAGCCGAAGAAACTGGCTCCCAAAAAATTCAAATCTTCCAAAAATTCAAGTGAAACGATGACAAAAAGCTCACAAAAAATCAAATCTTCCAAAAATTCAAGTGAAACGAACAGAATAGATCACAAAAAATTCAAGTCTTTCGAAAAAATCTAGGAAAACGAAAAGAATAGCTAGAAAACAAAATTCAAATCTTCCAGAAATTCAAGTAAAACAAAGAACATGGCTCACCAAAATAATTCATCTTCCAAAAATTCGTCATTCTTACCGCAATCCATCATCTTATCCGTCATAACGCGTATCCAACATATCCACGAGGAGGTAACCCAACTCGCTCGCATAGTTCCTCAAGTCAGATAACAATGCATCTAGATGAATCCAAATCGTTTTCGATCGAGACTTAGCAACTAATGTCGCACCCGCCTAGATTGACTTGAGATCCAATCCGCCGACACATATGATAACTAACTGATTCCAATGCAAAGCATCTTGAGCCATTGCGCACTCAAGTATCGGAAGTCGAAGCGACATAGCAAGTAGCTTGTACCAAGTGACCCGGGAGCTAGACGGGGGCTGACCCGAAGATCGCCTTTCTTGTCAATGCGACGATGTGTTGGAACGACAACCGCTGTCGAACCCTTTCCGAAGTGCACCGTCGACTGACCCAAAAGTTACGACCCTGGACAGCCCCCGCATAGCAAGCGGGTGGCCTAATGCGCCCCTCCAATAGAATCAGTGCTAGTGTTCATATTTTAAATCCGAGCTACCAATCCGTCCGAGCACCAGCACTGATTCTCTTGGAGGGGCGCACCTACCCAAACGACTCAAAAGCTATATACGCGGCTCCATTCACAAGAGCAGAACTATTTCCGGCCAACTCCCTGTGAAGGCCGCATCTCTTCGTTCCACGCATGCAAGAGCCAACGCATAGCTAACGAGTACCCGGATAGGGGTTCGCGGAAAGTACATAGCAGATCGCTTGTACCAAAGCAACCCAAAAGCTAGACGGGGGCTGACCCGAAGATCGCCTTCCATGTCACTGCGACGACGCATTGGAACGACAACCGCTGCCGAACCCTTTCCGACTTGCACCGTCGAGCGACCTTCGAAAGACGGGACTTTGAGCAGCCCCCGCATAGCAATCAGGTGGCTTCATGCCCCTCTAATGGAATCAGTGCTGCTGATCGCGTTTTGAAATCTGACCTAATCATCCGTCCGTCTGTCGGATTTCAAAACGGGATCACCAGCACTGATTCTATTAGAGGGGCATGGGGGAGATTCCGCGGACAACACCTCCCCTATATAAGTTATTAGTCCAAGTCTTGCACTTCCGTAGAAATTTGAGCCGACGAGAATATCTCACAAAAATTTCAAATCTTTCAAAAATACGAGTGAAACAAAAAGAATAGATCACAAAAAATTCAGAAATTCCAAAAATTCAATTGAAACGAAGAGAATAGCTCACAAAAAAATCAAGGGAAAAAAAGAGAATAGCTCACAAATAAAATCAAATCTCCCAAAAATGCAAGTGAAACGAAGAGACTACAATCACAAAAAATGCACAACTTCCAAATATTCAATTGAAACGAAGAGAATAGCTCACAAAAAATGCAAGTCTTACAAAAAAATCAAGGGAAACAAAACAGAATAGCTCACAAAAAATTCAAATCTTCCAAAAAAACCAAGTGAAACAAACAGAATAGCTCACAAAAAATTCAAATCTTGCAAACATTCAAGTGAAAACGAAGAGAATAGCTCACAAAAACATTCAAAACTTCCAAAAATTCAAGTGAAAAGAATAAAATAATAGCCCACAAAAAATTCAAGTCTTCCAAAACAAAAACCAAGGAAAAACGAAGAGAATAGCTCACAAAAAATCCAAAACTTCAAGTCAAAACGAAGAGAATTTTACTACCTCGCAACAAACAAAATTCAAATCTCGCAAAAATTCAAGTGAAACGAAGAGACTTAACTCAAAAAATTCAAATCTTCTTGCGACATGCAGACCCAAGAGCTAGACGGGGGCTCGCCCACAGATCGACTTCAGTATCACTATGACGACGCGCTGGAACGACTACCGCTGTCGAACCCTTCTCTGACTTCCGCCATCGAGTGACCCAAAAGACACGACCCAAGGGAGCCCACGCATAAAAATTGGGTGGCTTCATGCCCCTCCAATAGAATCTGTGCTGCTGCTCACATTTTTAAATCCGAGCGGCAAATCCGTCCGAGCACCAACACTCATTCACTTGGAGGGGCACCTATCCAAACGACCGAAAAGCTATACGCGGCTCCATTCGCAAGGCACGGAACTGTTTCAGGCCAACTCCCTGTGAAGGCCGCATCTCTGCGTTCCATGCGTGCTAGAGCCAACACATAGCTAACGAGTACCGGGATAGGTGTTCGCGGAAAGTACATAGCAGATCGCTTGTACCAAAGCAACCCAAGAGCTAGACAGGGGCTGACCCGAAGATCGCCTTCCATGTCGCTGCGACGACGCATTGGAACGACAACCGCTGCCGAACCATTTCCGACTTGCGCCGTCGAGCGACCTGAAAGATGAGACTTTGAGCAGCCCACGCATAGCAATCAGGTGGCTTCATGCCCCTATAATGGAATCAGTGCTGCTGATCCCGTTTTGAAATCCGACCTAATCATCCATCCGTCTGTCGGATTTCAAAACGGGATCACCAGCACTGATTCCATTAGAGGGGCATGGGGGAGCTTCCGCGAACAACACCTCCCCTATATAAGTTATTAGTCCAAGTATTGCACTTCCGTAGAAATTTGAGCCGAAGAGAATATCTCACAAAAATTTCAAATCTCTCAAAAATATAAGTGAAACAAAGAAGAATAGATCACAAAAAATTCAAAACTTCCAAAAATTCAATTGAAACGAAGAGAATAGCTCACAAAAAATGCAAGTCTTGCAAAAAAAATTCAAAGGAAAAGAAGAGAATAGCTCACAAAAAAAATCAAATCTCCCAAAAAATGCATCATGCATAACTTCCAAAAATTCAATTGAAACGAAGAGAATAGCTCACAAAAAATGCAAGTCTTCCAAAAAAATCAAAGGGAAATAAAGAGAATAGCTCACAAAAAATTCAAATCTTCCAAAAAACCAAGTGAAACGAAGAGACTACATCACAAAAAATGCATAACTTCCAAAAATTCAATTGAAACGAAGAGAATAGCTCACAAAAAACGCAAGTCTTCCCAAAAAAAAACAAAAAAAAAAAAAACAAAGGGAAACAAAGAGAATAGCTCACAAAAATTCAAATCTTCCAAAAAAAACCAAGTGAAACAAAGAGAATAGCTCACAAAAATTTCAAATCTTGCAAAAATTCAAGTGAAACGAAAGATAATAGCTCACAAAAAAATTCAGAACTTCCAAAAATTCAAGTCTTCCAAAAAAAAATCAAGGAAAAACGAAGACTTAAACTCACGAAAAATTCAAATCTCCTTGCGGCATGCAGACCCAAGAGCTAGACGGGGGCTCGCCCACAAATCGACTTCAGTATCACTATGATGACGCGCTGGAACGACTACCGTTGTCGAACCCTTCTCCGACTTGCGCCATCGAGTGACCCAAAAGAGGCGACCCAGGGGAGCCCCCGCATAGCAATCGGGTGGCTTCATGCCCCTCCAATAAAATCAGGCATGCTACTCACATTTTAAATCCGAGCCGCAAATCCGTCCGAGCACCAGCACTGATTCACTTGGAGGGGCACCCTATCCAAACGACCCAAAAGCTATACGCGGCTCCTTTCGCACGCACAGAACTGTTTCAAGCCGACTCCCTGTGAAGGCCGCATCTCTCCGTTCCACCCATGCAAGAAACAACGCATAGCTAACGAATACCCGGATAGGGTTTCGCGGAAAGTACAAGCAGATCGCTTGTACCAAAGCAACCCAAAAGCTAGACGGGGGCTGACCCGAAGATCGCCTTCCATGTCACAGCGACGACGCATTGGAACGACAACCGCTGTCGAACCCTTCCCGACTTTGCGTCATCGAGCGACCCGAAAGACGGGACTTTGAGCAGCCCCCGCATAGCAATCAGGTGGCTTCATGCCCCTCTAATGGAATCAGTGCTGCTGATCCCGTTTTGAAATCCGACCTAATCATCCGTCCGTCTGTCGGATTTCAAAACGGGATCACCAGCACTGATTCTATTAGAGGGGCATGGGGGAGCTTCCGCGGACAACACCTCCCCTATATAAGTTATTAGTCCAAGTATTGCACTTCCGTAGAAATTTGAGCCGAAGAGAATATCTCACAAAAATTTCAAATCTCTCAAAAATACAAGTGAAACAAAGAACAATAGATCACAAAAAATTCAAAACTTCCAAAAATTCAATTGAAATGAAGAGAATAGCTCACAAAAAATCCAAGTCTTGCAAAAAAAATCAAGGAAAAAGAAGAGAATAGCTCACAAAAAAATCAAATTTCCCAAAAATGCAAGTGAAACGAAGAGACTACATCACCAAAAAATGCATAACTTCCAAAAATTCAATTGAAACGAAGAGAATAGCTCACAAAAAATGCAAGTCTTCCAAAAAAAAATCAAGGGAAACAAAGAGAATAGCTCACAAAAAATTCAAATCTTCGAAAAAACCAAGTGAAACAAAGAAGAATAGCTCACAAAAAATTCAAATCCTGCAAAAATTCAAGTGAAAGGAAGAGAATAGCTCACAAAAAATTCAAAACTTCAAAAAATTCAAGTGAAACGAAGAGAATAGCTCACAAAAAATTCAAAACTTCCAAAAATTCAAGTGAAACGAAGAGAATAGCTCACAAAAAACTTCAAATCTCGCAAAAACTCCAGTGAAACGAAAAAGACTTAACTCACAAAAAATTCAAATCTTCTTGCCGCATGCAGACCCAAATGCTAGACCGGGGCTCGCCCACAGATCGACTTCAGTATCACTAATGACGACGCGCTGGAACAACTACCGTTGTTGAACCCTTCTCCGACTTGCGCCATCGAGTGACCCAGAAGAGACGACCCAGGGGAGCCCCCGCATAGCAATCAGGTGGCTTCATGCCCCTCCAATAAAATCAGGCATGCTACTCACATTTTAAATCCGAGCCGCAAATCCATCCGAGCACCAGCACTGATTCACTTGGAGGGGCACCCTATCCAAACGACCCAAAAGCTATACGCGGCTCCATTCGCACGCACAGAACTGTTTCAGGCCGACTCCCTGTGAAGGCCGCATCTCTTCGTTGCACACATGCAAGAGACAACGCATAGCTAACGAGTACCCGGATAGGGTTTCGCGGAAAGTACATAGCAGATCGCTTGTACCAAAGCAACCCAAAAGCTAGACGGGGGCTGACCCTAAGATCGCCTTACATGTCACAACGACGACGCATTGGAACGACAACCGCTGTCGAACCCTTTCCGACTTGCGCAATCGAGCGACCCGAAAGACGGGACTTTGAGCAGCCCACGCATAGCAATCAGGTGGCTTCATGCCCCTGTAATGGAATCAGTGCTGCTGATCCCATTTTGAAATCTGACCTAATCATCCGTCCGTCTGTCGGATTTCAAAACGGGATCACCAGCACTGATTCTATTAGAGGGGCATGGGGGAGCTTCCGCGGACAACACCTCCCCTATATAAGTTATTAGTCCAAGTATTGCACTTTCGTAGAAATTTGAGCCGAAGAGAATATCTCACAAAAATTTCAAATCTCTCAAAAATACAAGTGAAACAAAGAGAATAGATCACAAAAAATTCAAAACTTCCAAAAATTCAATTGAAATGAAGAGAATAGCTCACAAAAAATCCAAGTCTTGCAAAAAAAAAATCAAGGGAAAAGAAGAGAATAGCTCACAAAAAATGCAAGTCTTCCAAAAAAAAACAAGGGAAACAAAGAAAATAGCTCACAAAAAATTCAAATCTTCCAAAAAACCAAGTGAAACAAAGAAGAATAGCTCACAAAAAATTCAAATCCTGCAAAAATTCAAGTGAAACGAAGAGGATAGCTCACAAAAAACTCAAAACTTCCAAAAATTCAAGTGAAACGAAGAGAATAGCTCACAAAAAATTTAAGTGAAACGAAGAGAATAGCTCACAAAAACTTCAAATCTCGCAAAAACTCCAGTGAAACGAAAAAAAGAAAAAGACTTTAACTCACAAAAAATTCAAATCTTCTTGCGGCATGCAGACCCAAGTGCTAGACGGGGGCTGCACACAGATCGACTTCAGTATCACTAATGACGACGCGCTGGAACGACTACCGTTGTCGAACCCTTCTCCGACTTGCGCCATCGAGTGACCCAAAAGAGACGACCCAGGGGAGCCCCCGCATAGCAATCAGGTGGCTTCATGCCCCTCAAATAAAATCAGGCATGCTCCTCACATTTTAAATCTGAGCCGCAAATCCGTCCGAGCACCAGCACTGATTCGCTTGGAGGGGCACCCTATCCAAACGACCCAAAAGCTATACGCGGCTCCATTCGCACGCACAGAACTATTTCAGGCCGACTCCCTGTGAAGGCCGCATCTCTCCGTTCCACACATGCAAGAGCCAATGCATAGCTAACGAGTACCCGGATAGGGGTTCGCGGAAAGTACATAGCAGATCGCTTGTACCAAGCGACCCAAAAGCTAGACAAGGGCTAACCCGAAGATCGCCTTCCATGTCACTGCGACGACGCATTGGAACGACAACCGCTGTCGAACCCTTTCCGACTTGCGCCGTCGAGCGACTCGAAAGACGGGACTTTGAGCAGCCCCCGCATAGCAATCAGGTGGCTTCATGCCCCTCTAATGGAATCAGTGCTGCTGATCCCGTTTTGAAATCCGACCTGCTCATCCATCCGTCCGTCGGATTTCAAAACGGGATCACTAGCACTGATTCTATTAGAGGGGCATGGGGGAGCTTCCGCGGACAACACCTCCCCTATATAAGTTATTAGTCCAAGTATTGCACTTCCGTAGAAATTTGAGCCGAAGAGAATATCTCACAAAAATTTCAAATCTCTCAAAAATACAAGTGAAACAAAGAAGAATAGATCACAAAAAATTCAAAACTTCTAAAAATTCAATTGAAACGAAGAGAATAGCTCACAAAAAATGCAAGTCTTGCAAAAAAAAATTCAAGGGAAAAGAAGAGAATAGCTCACAAAAAAAATCAAATCTCCCAAAAATGCAAGTGAAACGAAGAGACTACATCACAAAAAATGCATAACTTCCAAAAATTCAATTGAAACGAAGAGAATAGCTCACAAAAAATGCAAGTCTTCCAAAAAAATCAAAGGAAACAAAGAGAATAGCTCACAAAAAATAGCTAGCTTGTGGCCCGGACGATCCGATCTCATGAAAACTGACTACATACCCGTGGCTCGGATCGACAAGCTAGCTCGGATCGGCGATCTGAGCTCATTCCATCATGCATTCCCGTCTTCTACTCCATAAATGACTCACCTCTTTGTATTCACTTGAGAACTAAACATCCTTTAGTTCAGCTCGAATCACAACGTGCACTAGAATCCGTTCCAGCTCGGGTCTCATCTCAAAGATCCTTGCATTCACCAACAACACCTCCCCTATATAAGTTATTAGTCCAAGTCTTGCTCTTCCGTAGAAATTTGAGGCGAAGAGAACAACTCGCAACAAATCCAAATCTTCCAAAAAATCAAGGGAAATGGGGAGAATAGCTCACAAATAATTCAAATCTTCAAAAAAATCAAGTGAAACGAGGAGAATAGCTCACAAAAAATTCAAATCTTCCAAATATCAAACCCAAAAGCTTCGCACACATTACAAATCAAACAGCTTGTACCGAGCGACCCAAACGCTAGACAAGGGCTCACCCTTAATAAGAGAATCAGTGTTTGACTTGTGGGCCGGGCGAGCCGATCTCATGAAAACTGCCTACATACCCGTGGCTCAGATCAGCGAGCTGACTCGGATCGTCGATCTGAGCTCATTCCATCATGCATTCCCGTGTTCTACTCCATAAAACGACTCACCTCTTTGTATTCACTTGAGAACTGAACATCCTTTAGCTCAGCTTGAATCACAACGCGCACTAGAATCCGTTCCAGCTCGGGTCTCATCTCAAAGATCCTTTCATTCACCAACAACACCTCCCCTATATAAGTTATTAGTCCAAGTCTTGCTCTTCCGTAGAAATTTGAGGCGAAGAGAACAACTCTCAAAAATTCCAATTCTTCCAAAAAAATCAAGGGAAACGGGGAGAATAGCTCACAAATAATTCAAATCTTCAAAAATATCAAGTGAAACGAGGAGAATAGCTCACAAAAAATTTAAATCTTCCAAATATCAACCCAAAAGCTTTGCACACATTACAAATCGAACAGCTTGTACCGAGCGACCCAAACGCTAGACAAGGGCTCACCCTTAATAAGAGAATCGATGTTTGACTTGTGGGCCGGGCGAGCCGATCTCATGAAAACTACCTACATACCCATGGCTCGGATCAGCGAGCTGGCTCGGATCGACGAGATAGCTCGGATCGACGATCTGAGATCATTCCATCATGCATTCCCATGTTCTACTCCATAGAATGACTCACCTCTTTGTATTCACTTGAGAACTGAACATCCTTTAGCTCAGCTCGAATCACAACGCGTACTAGAATCCGTTCCAGCTCGGATCTCATCTCAATGATTCTTACATTCACCAACAACACCTCCCCTATATAAGTTATTAGTCCGAGTCTTGCTCCCCCGTAGAAATGCTCGCCAACGCCGAAAGGTCACAAAAAATTTAAATCTCATAAATGACTCAGCTCGACGGGCTGGCTCGGATCGTACATACCCGTGGCTCGGATCGACGAGCTAGCTCGGATCGGCGATCTGAGCTCATTCCATCATGCATTCCCATGTTCTACTCCATAGAATGAGTCACCTCTTTGTATTCACTTGAGAACTGAACATCCTTTAGCTCAGCTCGAATCATAACGCGCACTAGAATCCGTTCCAGCTCGGGTCTCATCTCAGTGATCCTTACATTCACCAACAACACCTCCCCTATATAAGTTATTAGTCCGAGTCTTACTCCCCCGTAGAAATGCTCGCCAACGCCGAAAGGTCACAAAAAATTTAAATCTTGTAAAAGACTCAGCTCGACGGGCTGGCTCGGATCGCCGAGCTGGCTCGGATCGCCGAGCTGGCTCGGATCGCCGAGCTGGCTCGGATCGCCGAGCTGGCTCGGATCGCCGAGCTGGCTCGGATCGCCGAGTTGAGCTCAATCCATCATGCATTCCCGTGTTCTACTCCATGGAATAACTCGCCTATTTGTAATCACTTGAGAATTCAACATCCTTTAGCTCAACTCGAATCACAACGCGCACTAGAATCCGTTCCAGCTCGGGTCTCATCTCAAAGATCCTTCCATCCACCAACACCACCTCCCCTATATAAGTTATTAGTCCAAGTCTTGCTCCCCCGTAGAAATGCTCGCCGACACGGATAGGTCACGAAAACTTTAAATCTCGTAAAAGACTCAGCTCGACAAGCTAGCTCGAATCCGTGAGCTGGCTCGGATCGACGAGCTGAGCTCAATCCATCATGCATTCCCGTGTTCTACTCCATAGAACAACTCACCTATTTGTATTCACTTGAGAACTCAACATCCTTTAGCTCAGCTCGAATCACAATGGGCACTAGAATCCATTCCATCTCGAGTCTCATCTCAAAGATCCTTACATCCACCAACAACACCTCCCCTATATAAGTTATTAGTCCGAGTCTTGCTCCCACGTAGAAATGCTTGCCGACGCCGATAAGTCACAAAAACTTAAAATCTCGTAAAAGGCTCGGATCGCCAAGCGAGCTGGCTCGGATCACCGAGCGAGCTGACTCGAATCGGCGAGCTGGCACGGTTTGCCGAGCGAGCCGGCTCGGTTTTCCAAGCTGGCTGGCTCGGATCGCCGAGCCGGCTCGGCTCAAATCGGATCGGATCCATCATGCATTCCCGTGTTCTACTCCATAAAACAACTTGCCTATTTGTATTCCTTTGAGAACTCAATATCCTTTAGCTTAGCTCTAATCACAATGCGCACTAGAATTTGTTCCAGCTTGGGTCTCATCTCAAAAATCCTCACATCCACCAACAACACCTCCCCTACGAGGATAAGTTATTAGTCCGAGTCTTTCTCCCCCATACAAATGCTTGCCGACGTCGATAGGTCGCAAAAAATTTAAATCTCGTAAAAGGCTCAACTTGACGAGCTGGCTCGGATCGTCGAGCTGGCTCAGATCGACAAGCTGGATCGGATCAACGAGCTGGCTCGGATCCGCGAGATGAGCTCAATCCATCATGCATTCCTGAGTTCTACTCCATAGAACAACTCGCCTATTCATATTCACTTGAGAACTCAACATCCTTAAGCTCAGCTCGAATCGTCTATGCACGAACCCATGCATAGCATTCAGGTATCAAATGGCATATCCAAAAATATCCGTAGAGAGCTAGCAAATCAATCATAGGCAGCATTGGCATAGATCGAGGTGAACATCATTTGATGCGATTTGACTAGTTACCATTGGGATGCCTTCGTGGCAATAGGGCCGACTTGAAACAAACCAACACAGCTTGATGTGATAGGGGTCATTTCATAATGACTGTTGGATGACTTTGTGGTGGTATGGCTAACTTACAATGGATGGGTGTAGTGTTGATGTGACAAGATCACCTCATACTAGAAATAGAGCTAACACGTCGACTGACTTGAACTGACATGTAAGGGACTCGATCCGAGGTGTAACAAAGGAGTTGTTTGGTGCACTCAGGAGTAGGGTCATGTCAGGGACTTGATTCGAGGAGCATTCATGGGGTTGTGCGACAAGTTGTTAATAGTTTTGGCCTGGGTAAGGTTTAGAGTCAAGTCGAGGTGTCATTCGAGCTGCATGAAGTAGCATGGACTGCTTTGTGCAGAGTGGCATTGGATCTTGTTGGGGACTCGATCCGAGGTGAAATCAACTAGGTATTGGAATGGGAAGTTGGGGACTTTTCCATGGGAGACTTGGAACATGTGCGAGATGGTGGCGTAATGAGCTAGTTCAGAACTATGTTGGACTATGAGATGCATTGGTTGCATGTACGTAGGAGGTCTTCATGACATTGGCTCGTGCAAGCCACAAGTCCTAATCTGGATGCAAGTTCACATCTTGAGGACAACTCATTAGTGGAGAAGTTCTCAAACTCAATTCTTGAGAGGTGTCTTGCTAGCTCAAATCGGTGAGTTGGCTCAGATCGGCTAGCTCAATCAGATTGGCGAGCTGGCTCCGATTGACGAGTTGGGCTCATCTCAGAGGTCGTTACATCCGTAAACAATACCTATCCCGTTATGACCCTAGAGATCTGGGTTACTTTGCCGACTCTAGTGATCCGGTGATCCAAGTCAATCCGGCGAATTGAGTCGATCCGGTGACCCGAGTTGTTCTGGTGATCTAAATTACTTATGTGACTGGAGTAATTCAAGTTGGGGGACTTGACAACTTGGCATGCTGAGCCGAATTCATTGATGAGTTGGCATACTCGTCAGCATAGGTATAGGAATGGGAAGTCATGGACTTTTCCATGAGAGACTTGGAATGAGTTAGCCTAGCTCACTTGTGAGTGGGGTCAAAAGTCACATTTGTTGACCTGAGTTGATCTCGCGACCTGAGCTGATTTGGCTGGCGGCCTGAGTTGGTGTGGTGACCCAAGTTGATCTGGCTAGCGACCTGAGTTGATCCAGCGATCCGACTTCATCCGTCGACCTGACCGAGTTGGTCAGGTGATCTGGTGACCCGACCTGACCTGGTTGGTGAGTCGAGTTGATGTGGCGACCCGAGTTGATCTGGCTGGCGACCCAAAATGATCCCGTGACCTGACCCGATCTGAAGACCTGACCCGACCCAACCCGAGTTGGTCTGGCAATCTGGTGACCCGAGTTGTTCTGGTTGGCGACTCGAGTCGATATGTTGACCCAAGTTGATCCGGTGACCCGACCCAATCCGGAGACCTGACCCGACCAAACTTGACCTAACTTTAGTTAGTCAGGTGATTTGGCGACCCAATATGATCTATATGGATACCTGAGTCGATGTAGGGACCCGAGTAGATTTGGCTGGCGGCCCGAGTCGATCTGACAACCCGTCCTAATCTGGAGACCCGAGTCGATCCGACGACTCGAGTTGATTCGGCAACCCGAGTGGATTTGACGACCTGTGTCGATCTGGTGACCCGAGTTGTTCTGGCGATCTGAGTTACTTATGCAACTCGAGTGATCTGAGCTGGTGGACTTGACAGCTTGGCATATTGGATCGAGGTGATCCAAGATTGAATGAGTTAGCACAGATCGAGGTGAACATCATTTGATGTGATTTAACTTGCGATCTGACTGGTTATCATTGGGATGCCTTCGTGGCAATAGGGCCGACTTGAAATAGAGATCTGAGTCGATCTGACGACTCCAGTGATTCGAGTCGATCTGGCAAGTCTAGCGATCCAAGTTGGCTAGGCAACTTCGTCAATCTAAGTTAGTCAGGTGATCTTGCGACCTGAGTTGATCTGGATGGTGACCCGAGTTGATCCGACTGGCAACCCAAGTTGTTTTGGGGACTCGAGTCGATCCAGAAACCCGAGTTGACTCGGCGATGCGAGTCGATCCAATGATCCGAATTACTTATGCGACTGGAGTAATTCAAGTTGGGGGACTTGACAGCTTGGCATGCTAAGGCGACTTCATTGATGAGTTGGCATACTTGTCAGCATTACTATTGTGCATATTAGATTGAGGTGATCCAAGTTTGAATGAGTTGGCATGGATCGAGGTGGACATCATTTGATGCAGTCTGACTAGTTATTGTTAGACGCAGTGTTGAAATGACCCGGGGTCATTTCATATAACCGCTGGGAGGCTTTCGTGGTAGTAGTGGCAAGACCTGCGATGAGAACTTAACAAGGTCGCTGGCGGGGTCGAAACTCGTAGGAAAAAATGGATAAAGGAGGCTCTATACAAGGAAAAGAACAAAATTTTCAAGTTATAAAAAACTTAAATCACTAGAGCCATCCATGGAGTCACGCCTAGCTCGTTGGCGACGGGATCCCGGTGAGCTCGCTCACGAGCAAGATCTCGGACAGGATCCGGTCGAGCTCGTTGGCGATCCTCAGGGCGGGGTCAAAAGTCCTAAAAAAATAGACAAAGGAGGCTTCGTACAATGAAAAGAATGAAAAAACTAGAGTTGAAAAAGAAAACCACTCGTGCCATTCATGGAGTCACACCCAACTTAGTGACCCAAATTGATCGGGTGACCCGACCTAACCCGAGTTGGTTAGGTGATGTGGTGACCCGAGCTGATCTGGCTGACGACCCGAGTCGATGTGGCGACCTGAGTTGATCTGGTTGGCGACAAGAATTGATCTGGCAACCCGACCCGATCTAGAGAACTGACCCAACCCGATCTAGAGACCTGACCCAACCCGACCCGACCCAACTTGGCCTGGCAATCTGGTGACCCGAGTTGATCTGGTTGGTGACCCGAGTCAATTTGTTGACCTGAGTTGATCAGGCTGGCATACTTAGTTGACTTCATTGATGAGTTTGCATACTCGTTAGTATTACTATTATGCATATTAGATTGAGGCGATCCAAGTTTGAATGAGTTAGCCTAGCTCGCTTGCGAGTGGGGTCAAAACTCAAATTTGTTAACCCGAGTTGATCTGGCTGGTGACCCGAGTTGATTTGGTGACCCGAGCTGATTTGGCTGGCGACCTAAGTCGATGTGATGATCTGAGTTGATCTGGCTGGCGACCTGAGTTGATCTGGCGATCTGACTTCATCCGTCGACCTGACTCGAGTTGGTCAGGTGATCTAATGACCTGAGCTGATCTGGTTGGCGAGTCGAGTCGAGTCGATGTAGCAACTCGAGTTGATCTGGCTGGCGAGCTGAAATGATCCCGCGACTTGACCCAATCTGGAGACCTTACCCGACCTGACCTGAGTTGGTCTGGCGACCCAAGTTGATCTGGTTGGTGACTCGAGTCGATGTGTTGACCCGAGTTGATCTGGCTGGAGACCCAATTTGATCTGGTGACCCGACTCGATCCAGAGACCCGACCTAACCTAAGTTAGTCAGGTGATTTGGTGACCTGATTTGATCTATCTGGATACCCGAATCGATCCGATGAACCGAGTCGATCGGACGACCCATCCTGATCTGGAGACCTGAGTCGATCCGGTGACCTGCGTCAATACGGTGACCCGAGTCGATTCGAGGACTCGAGTCGATCCGGTGACCCGAGTCGATCTGGCGACCCGAGTCGATCTGATGACTCGAGTTAATTAGGTGACCCAAGTTGTTTTGGCAATACGAGTTACTTATGCGACTCGAGTGATCCGAGCTAGCAAACTAGACAGCTTGGCATATTGGAATGTGTTAACAACATAAGCTGATGTGTTGACCCGAGTTGATCATGTTAGTGACCCGAGTTGATCTAATTAGCGACCTGAGTTGATCCGGTGACCCGACCTGATCAGGAGACCTAACCCAACCTGACCTAAGTTAGTTAGGTGATTTGGTGACCCGAGCTGATCTATCTGGATACTCGAGTTGATGTGGCAACCTAAGTTGATCTGGCTGGTGACCCGAATTAATCTGGTGACCCGACCTGACCTGAGTTGGTTAGGTGATGTGGCAACCTGAGCTGATCTAGGTGATGACCCAAGTCGATGTGGTGACTTGAGTTAATCTAGCTAGCAACCCGAGTTGATCCAGCGACCTATCGCGATCTAGAGACCCGAGTCAAGCCGGCAACCCGAGTCGACCTAACGACCTGAGTGATCTAAGTTTATTATGGTAGTTGGAGTTACTTATGCGACTCGACTGATCTAAGTTGGAGGACTTGACAACTTGGCATACTGAGATGACTTCATTGATGAGTTTGCATACTCATCAGCATTACTATTGTGCATATTGGATGTGGTGACCTGAGTTGATCTGGCTAGGGACCTGATCTGGCTGGTGACCTAAGTCGATGTGGTGACCTAAGTTGATCTAGCTCAGGACCCGACTTGATCTGGTGACCCGACTTGATCTAGAGACCCCACCTGAGTTGAGTTCATCGAGCGATCTAGGGATCCAAGATGATCTAGCTGACTACCTGAGTCGATGTGGTGTCCCGAGTCGATCTGGCAACTCGAGTTGATCTGGCTGGCGACCCAAGTTGGCTAGGTGATGTGGCAACCTGAGTCAATGTGGCGATCAAGGCTGATTTGGTTGGCGACCTAAGTTGGTCAGGTGATCTGGTGACCAGAGCTGATCTAGCGACCCGAGTTGATCTAGTTGGCGACCCATGTGATGACCTAAGTTGATTTGGCTAGCGACACGAGTTGATCAAGTGACCCGTCCCGATCCAAAGACCTGAGTCGATTCGGCTATGTCAACCCAGCAACCTGAGTTGACTTGATGACCCGAGTCGACCCCGTGACCTGAGTCGACCTAGTGACCCGAGTCACTATGGTGACCTA